>JAVGWN010001881.1:0-11778 GCA_034552555.1 Semaprochilodus insignis | reverse complement strand
TGTTACAGCCACATGCAAAAGTGTGAGCACCTCCTGTCAAATCACATGTGAAAATGAGTTAACACATCCTCTACATAGAATGCTTAAACAGGGCCTGCATGCAAATTTAAGGGCAGAGTTTCTATTCATTTGCCGTGTTTAACATAAAGGGCAGAAAATATTACGTTATGTGGCATCATCACTCACACAGGCCACATTCAATCTGAGCTCTTATTTCCTTTTTTGCAGTGTGTTCAATTCAGTAAATAAACTGCAGTTGTGTATAATCATGTAGAGGAAGTGTTCACTTATTTACACTTGGCTAATTTACGTATTCACTACCAGTCAAATGTTTAGAGACGGCTCCTCATAGCAGGTTCTCCTTCTGTTTATCTTAAAGCTTTACTGTAGAATAAAAGTGAAGACATCAAACTATAAAATAGTACTCATGGAATTATACAGTCCACCTTAAAACCATCCAGAATGGACCTTTACAGGACGATGAACCAGCTTTCTTAACCTGCAGTGGAGCTGATAGAACAAGGTTTATTTCTAAGCAGCTTCTGAGCAATTCTATTGGTCGGTCCCTCATGAATATTCACTAAACTGAAAGGAGAACTAGAGCTTTTACACTGTGCAGAAAAAGAGATCAAAGTAGTTGCACCCAGAAGGAGGTGTGGGATTGCAGTGCTGTTGGGAAGGAAGATAAAGGTTACCAGGATCAATAACTGATGATAAATTTAGACTGATATGATCAATATTTACTGAGCTACACATACAGAAGTCTGTCTCTCAGTATGGGCATTGGGCGGCCATATTTGCCAATGCAACAGACCAGACATCTCTGCGTGGAGTTGTCCTCTTGGCACTGACCATGGTGCCTCAACAAATGGATTCGTTGGTCGTCTCCACCAAGACAAAAGCGGGACTATGTGTTTGATCGTGATCTTACTGGTTAAAGTTCATGACTGAGGGACAGACTTCTTTACTGATACACCACATGACCACTGAAAGAACGATAGTCTGGTAAACCAGTAGGATATACGTCTCGCCATGGAGCTGTAGAGGTTCCTAATGGTGTCCTGTGATAATCCATCCCATGCAGCTTGAATATCCTCACACAGTTCCTGCAGATGGTGCGGTTTTTTTTTTTTTTTTTTTTTTTTTTTTTTTCTGGACGTGTGACGTGTGACAACAAACCGTTCATCTTGGTGCTGACCACGGTGCCTCCACACATGGATTCGTTGGTCGTCTCCACCAAGACTAAAGCGGGACTCGTCACTGAAGATGACCCGCTGCCGTTCTGAGTCACTCCATGACAGTCTGGCACGACACCATTGCAGTCTTTGGTGACGGTGACGTGGTGTTAAGGACAGTCGTGGTAACGGTCTGTGTGCATGTAGTCCTGCGTGGTGCAGCCGTCTGCCACTGGTGCTGCACTAACAGGATGACTCATGGAGGACATCACTGCTCACTGAATGTCTGCATTCATGGTTGTTGGGTCAGTCAGGTACAGAGATAAGACCCATCCTTGCTTACGTCACATGCACAGCTGAGCTTGAAACTTGCATGTCGCATGTCTCATGATGTCAAACCTACCCACTAAGTTTCCTTCTGGGTGCAACTATTTGTACAACTATTGTTTTGATGATGGGTGTATATATCAGAGGTGGAGATATGGAGAAATATCATACTGTGGTATATCAAGAGTATATGTGGTATATCAGGATATGTACTGTTTCAGACTCTCATCAGTTGGAGCTGTTAAGTGTACGACTGTAGAGCCTTTAAGATCACCAACTACATCCATTTAGATGGGCGTGTCTTAACTTTTGACTGGTAACGGCCCTTCAGAATCAGTATACTGCTATCCCATGACTTCTGGCACTCATATGTGAAGGTTTAGGCACCGCCTTAGCTTCTGTTGATCTCCAAACACATGCTAACGTGTACGGCAAATCAACCTGACTCTGATTTAATGCTAAACCCTAAAATACCACCATACTGTTCAGCCCTGAATGAGATCTGACTGAAAGCTCTATCGAATGAGAGCGTTAAGGCCCACTGTGGTAAGCTGAGAAGACAGCTCTGTCTCTTTCATTCTGTATCTCCCTCTCTCTCTCTCACTCCTGACCTTGCACCAGCGCTCGTTCCGTGTAAGATGGAGCTCTATATTTAGCCGCTCCGCCACAGAGAGCCCTGTAATAAGGCTACAAACGACAGATTGGGGTTTCCAGCGGCGCCCAACATCCCATTTCCTGCGCTCTCTCCAAACAGCAGTCAGGTCATTTCTCTAAGAGGGGGTCCGGCGCTGGAAAGTAGGGCTCATCTGTTAGGCAGCGAGGTGAAGCGGCCCACATTGTGAGCCAGGAGCCCGCCAGCGTCTGGCCCAGTTCTGCGTCTGGGGACCAGCAGCTGCCAGCTAGACGGCCTAACACCTCCAACGGGGAGAACGGCTCTGTGAGCCTGACAGACAGCGGGAAGTGAGAGAGTCGCGGTAAGATGGATGTTATCCCTGCGTGGAAGTGAGGAGAGCAAAACGAGAGCCTAATGCAATTCCTCTGACAATATTCAGAGCCAAGCTGACCTGGAGCCTGTGGAGGGATAAATACAATGGGATAAAAATAACCACGAAAGAGGAATTCCACCAAATTCCCAAATTTCCCTTTAGTGGAGAGTCCGAGATTGAGAGTGGGTTCGGTGTGAGATGGTTCATATGTACTTTACAGTGGTGGTGATGGGAACCAGGGGTCACCATGTCTACAACACACATATAGACACTTTATATACACTATCTAAACCACCAGTGAACCTACATGTGTCTCCTGAGGTTTTATATGGAATGCTGATAATGGGGAAAATCTGGAAAACCCGAAAAGTATAAAAATACTTTGAGGGCTTTTTTGCTTCACCACACCCTGCAGGTATTCATCTGCCATGAACACATTAAAATGAACGGATTAACTACACTTTAAGCCAAAACTTGATTACAAACCACTTCATGAAGTAACTTTCTGTGAGGGAGCTTTTAGAGGTGGACGTCTGGTTCCATTCACCACCACTGTAAACAATTCTGGCTTGGCAAGGACGGAGCACTTCACACCAAACCACTCTGAATGACTCTGCTGACCTCAACTAGGGCGCACAGGATATCACTCCAGCATCTGGACTGCAACGCACACATGTGCCATATCAGTGTATATATTGAAATGCTTTGTTTTGCACTGATGCTGAGCTTAACGTCTCTTCTGTCTAGGTACGAGCACTGGCTCGGAGTTGCTAGGTAGAGCTCCGTATGGCCCTTGTTCTAGCTAGGAAACATGCTCTGATGGAACACTAAGCACAGTTGTAAGTTGCTCATATCGCATGTGTAATGTGTAGTAAGACGAATTAAAGGAAACATATGCTACAACTTTTGTGCTGCTTGACACAAAAGGAAAAGCTTTCACTGTTCTCTGATTTAATGCTTGTCGGACACACACAGACGAGTAGTCACAGCACTCACCAGCTCTTGTGTTTGGTATATGTGTTATAGAGCAATAAAGTTCCAGAAAAGATGGTTCACACTCACAGGGGCATTAAAAAGTCATTTCTCAGGCTTGTTATTATTTTATTTATTTTCACCCCCAACCATTTACAATCAATAATGTTTTTAAATAATGCTGTTCAAGTCATCTGGCGAAAATTCCTGAATAGGAATTCAGGAAGTATTCAGTTTTCAGGAGACCTAAAAATCCAGCTCGAGTGTGTCTTTAACACATGAAAAAGTATTCACACTGAAGCCGGATTTTTAGGTCTCCTGAAAACCGAATACTTACTGAATATATATATATATATATGTGTATGAAGAAGTATTCAGGAATTTTCGCCAGATGACTTGAACAGTATTATTATATATTCACAGGGGAGAAAAAAATGCAATTAGGGATGCACCGAAATGAAAATTTTTGGCCGAAGCTGAAACTGAACAAAATGAAACTTCAGTTTTTTCACAGTTTTTCGAGGTGTTTCATTAATTTTGCCACTTTCTCACCACTGCATAAATTAAATAAGATAAATCCCAGATTGTAAGCAGAAGTGGGCCACATCTAACAAAGATGTGGCACAGCTGGCCCACTGTTGGCACTGGCAATCTGCTGTGAGGCAAAAGTGGCCCAAATATTTACAATATACATTCGGCCCACCTTTCCCAAAACAGATCTGGTCCACTTCTGGCACAGATACAGCAGAGCTGCTTACTATTGACTGAGGCATGGCCCTAATGTGGTGCATATGTAGACCACATCATTCTACCGGGAGCGGTCCACCCAAGTGTCTTCAACCCATCTTGGCCATTTGGGCCAGAACAGTTCTGCTGCCTGGGATGACAATTACTGAACTGCATATTAAACACAGCTACTGAACACTGAACAGCTTAACATCCCAGCAGACACACCAACAAAGCACAATATGACTTAAACCCATCCCAGCCAACATGGTGCATTCACCAAGAGCACCTCACTCCACGCTGGCTGCACTGTCATCGTGCAGACCCAATCTCAACCATTACATAGTATTTTAGCTAACCAGTGGAGCATCTGATGGGCGGTACGTCTCTCCGTATTAACATCACACACAGGCTCGAGAAGGAGGTCCGGCTCGATGTTTAGGTCTCAAATGATCTCAAATTCGGCGTCATACTGATGGTCTGATACCAATGGTAGAAAATTCCCTCACATACTCAGAAGACACGACCTACACCACGTTCATCACATTCATTCATTTACTTCCACATGCTGCATGCAGTTACATGTTCCCACTGGAGGGCTAGCTGGTTAGCATGCTAACCTCAGTAGATGTCGTTAACACACCGGTAAAACTGTTCTATCTTCATAATCTGTTGATCATTTTAGTTCATTTTGGTATTTTACATATTGCTCCTTTAAACAAACACACTGATGTACACTACTACTGACTGTACTAAAGCTATTTTTAGTTTTTGTGCGTAACTTATAGAACAGACTCGACTTTCTCAAGACATGCACAGTACAGTATTTACTGTAATTAGTGCTTTAGAGCCAAACCGGGGTCATGAAAACAACCGAGAGAGAGAGAGAGAGAGAGAGAGAGAGAGAGATAGATAGAGAGAGAGAGAGAGGAAACATGAAAGGAAGAAAGGGAGGAGAAAGGGGAGAGAGGGAGAAAGGGGAGAAAGAGAGGGGGGAGAGAGAAAAAGAGAGAGAGAGAGAGAGAGGAGAGAGAGAGAGACAAAGGGAGAGAGAAGAAGAGAGAGGGGAAGAGAGAGAGAGAGAAAGAGAGAAGGAGAGAGGGGAGAGAGAGAGGGAGGGAGAGAGAGAGCGAGAGAGGGAGGGAGGGAGTGAGAGCGAGGGACAGAGAGAGAGAGCGAGAGAGAGCGAGAAAGCTAGAGAGAGAGGGGAGAGAGAAGGAGAGAGAGACAGGGAGAGAGAGAGAGAGAGAGAGAGAGAGAGAGAGAGGGGGAGAGGAGAGAGAGGGAGAGAGGGAGAGAGCGAGAGAGAGATGAGAACGGCTCAATGCCCATCACCATAGCAACTCTCCGAACTACTCCAAGATCCCACGGCTCAGGCCGGAGCGTGTTTCATAACTGCAGTCAGTCAATGATGGAAACAAGCGGGAAAGCGCTGCAGTAGTGAGTCCACAGTCTAATTATAACTCCAGCTTAATACGCCTGGCAAATTACAGCGTCTCTCACAAGCTGGGCTCATACGACCGCAGCTAGGAGCACAAGGGCTGGGGTCACGCTCTGGGTCCTGCACTGAGACGCACTTCACATGTACATTCATGTTTATAGGGGACGCTCATTTCCAGAGTGACTTCCAGACGCAGGCGAATGTAGGGCTAGGAATCCAGACCAGGCATCTCCAGAGAACAACTGACCAAACAAATACCAGCAAACCTAACCTAACTGTTGGTGTGCCATTCGCTGCTTATGATGTGCCGTATTGATCCCATGTGCGCCGTATGTGTATATTAATGTACACATGCACAAATAAACAGCATCTCTCAATACCTCTTGAGCTCTCTACATAGACAGCACTTTACATCACAACATGTGCACCCCAGGCCTTATTTTGACTGAATTTTGAGAGAGCAATCTAATGCTTACGGCAATCCCACAATGCATAGCGGTGCAGCTTTTGCTTAAAGATGGAGGATGGTAATGGCGAGCAGCCTGGTGAGCCCGGCGAGCAGCGATGTGATGTTTAAATTTAAGTTCTATTTCTCTGTGGTGTTTATTTGTTTTCTTGTTTTAGGCCAGTCAGTAACCATTTACAGTTTCTCAGTTTCTCACACTTCACCTCGGGCCTCCCGTCTAGAGCCGAGCGAGGTGAGGACGAGGACAGTTCAAACTGAGGCAGGGTGGACAGGTAGCTCATGCTGCCGTCCTCCGCGTATGAGTAGGAAGAGCGTGAGCTGGATGTCCTGGGGCAAGACTGCTCTTTGGCCTTGGAAGGGTCGGCAGTTAGGGTTCAGAAGGTCCGGAAGTAGGAGAGAGAGTGCCAGAGAGCAAGGCAAGGATCGACTAGAACCTGTCCAGAGGCCTTTCAGTGCAAATCCAAGTTATTCTATTTTTCCTGTGGTGTTTTATTTGATTTCCCGTTTTAGGCCAGTCAGCGGCCATTTTACAGTTTTCAGAACACCGAGGCATTAGCATGTATGCTAGCGTATTCGGAAACCTCAGGCTATTGTTTTGAATAGCCAGCTGGCTAACAAGCTTGTAGCTTACAAGTAGCAATGACAAGTAACACGTAGCTTAACTACTGGTAGGTTTTGAGAAGCATTAATAAAGAGTTAGCACTATATAATTGTTGATCTGTTTGTTTTCAAATATAAGGGTTATATGGAGCTTTTCTGTATCCTGGCAGCTAGCTATTTCCCCGTGTTCGAATACACTAATTGTTTCCACTCTTTCAGGGACCGGATCAGCAACTGAAGCCTTTATTAAAACCTGGCTGCTCACCGGCGAACAACACCCAGCTCTGTTAACATGGGAGTAAGAGAGTTAGTTAGGCTGTTGGTTCACCAGTTAGATCAGGGGTGTCCAATCTTCTGCTCAGAGGGCGAGTGTAGCATGTCTGATTCCTCTTAAACAATCACGAAAACCTGTAGCAACACAGCGTCTTGGATACGACTGAAAACCTGTAGCAACACAGCGTCTTGGATACGACCGAAAACCTGTAGCAACACCGCGTCTTGGATACGACTGAAAACCTGTAGCAACACAGCGTCTTGGATACGACTGAAAACCTGTAGCAACACCGTGTCTTGGATACGACCGAAAACCTGTAGCAACACCGCGTCTTGGATACAACTGAAAACCTGTAGCAACACAGCGTCTTGGATACGACTGAAGACCTGTAGCAACACAGCGTCTTCGATATGACTGAAGACCTGTAGCAACACAGCGTCTTGGATACGACTGAAAACCTGTAGCAACACCGCGTCTTGGATACGACTGAAAACCTGTAGCAACACCGCATCTTGGATACAGCTGAAAACCTGTAGCAACACCACGTCTTGGATACGACTGATACCAGTAGTAGAAAATTCCCCTCACATCCTCAGAAGACACGACCTACACCACGTTCCTCACGTTCCATTTACTTCCACATGCTGCATCCAGTTACACGTTCCCACTGGAGGGCTAGCTGGTTAGCATGCTAACCTCAGTAGATGTCGTCAACACACCGGTAAAACTGTTCCATCTTCATATTCTGTTGATCATTTTAGTTCATTTTGGAATGTTTTTGGTATGGACACCAATGAGTAGGTCATACATGCTGAGGTAAGTGAACACAGGTCTCCTGCAGTGAGTGGGAACAAGCCGCGATGTCGCTGACGTCTAACTAGGGCGTATCATTTATCTTGTCTTATTAAGCTCGATGTCCCCTAGAACACTGCCTACTTAGACAGCTCTCTGTGCAGACACTGCCTAGTTACACAGCTCACTAGGTATTGAGACACACCCAAAAACAGTGCAACAACAGCACAGCCACTGATGGAGACCTTTCTCCAGGATCTCTATCAGGGTCCACCATTTCCATGCTTTCAAACAACCAAGCGAGTTAAAAGAGCAAAGATATTGAGATTACCAACCTCGAGTCTGTGCGGCTCTTTGGCGTGGCATGATTCGCTGTCTCCCTCCGAGAAAGACCCGAACTCATCGCTTGAGTTCGAGTCAAACAGTTTCTCACACTTCACCTTGGGCCTCCCGTCTAGAGCCAGGCTGGAGCGAGGTGAGGACGAGGACAGCTCGAACTGCGGCAGGCTGGACGGGGAGCTCACGCTGCCGTCCTCTGCGTACGAGTAGGAAGAGCACGAGCTGGACGTCCTGGGGCAAGTCTCGGTGCGTGTGGAACGGGGGCAGACTTTAATGGGCACCGGGCAGCTCCTCTTTGGCCTTCGGTGTGTCGGCAGCAAGGCTTCCGAAGGTCCGGAAGTAGGAGAGAGCGTCTGTGAGCAGGGCAAGGAATGACTAGAGCCTGTCCAGAGGCCTTTCGGGGCATCTGGTTCCAGAGGCGACTCATCCGGGTTGGAATGTGGCGGCTGTGAGAATATGACGCTCCTGCGATCCATCTCGTGCTCCAGATCCTGCTTACAGATTCTTTCACAGGAGAAGGCCTTCAAAGCTGGGAAGCCACAGGACTGCTTCGAAGAGGTCACTGCAAGGCCTCCAATAAAAGCCTGATAGTCCTTTTTAAAGTCGACCTGAGGTACGTGGTGGTTCTGAGCAGGAAAGAGTGGCGGGATAAGGCTGTTTTTGACCAGGGAGCGCAGGCACAGGGGTGACGTCCGGCTGCCTGGCACTTCGGCGGGTGTAGAACTGAGGAGCTGGTCGCTAAAGTCAATCTCTGTGTCCATCTCCATCCTGTCTGCATCACACTGCTCGACTTCCGAGAAGTCAAAGGCCAGTCTCTCCTCTCCCGTGCCTGGCTCTGCTTTCACTCGTGACATATCCAGGCCCTGGATATCACTGCTGGTGAGGGTGTCTTGGAGTGAACCGGCTAGGCTTGAGGTACTGCTGTGTGACGAGGTGCGTGTGGCATTGTGCTTAGCATAGGCCTGCTGGTGCTTCCTGTATTTGGGATAATATGGGACTTCGGTGGTTTCATGCACACCCGACTGATGCAGGCTGTTGCTGGATAGTAATCTTTCCCGGTCGAGGGATGTGGAAGTATGCTTTGTCCGGGACAAAGGGACATTCAGAGCATTGCTCTGTCCCCTCTGGTCCTCGTGAGCTGGTGTTTGTGGTGATTTTGGTCGTTCCTCACCCTCGCTGCTCATCTGTGCCTGCAGGAAGAGGAAGCAGGAATCCTCCAAGTTGTGGATGCCCAGGAAGTCAGCACAGCACATCACATCATGGATGTTGTCCCGGCTCAGCAGCAGCTTGGCGGTGTAGGCAAACTGCAAGAGTGGCGAAAACCCTCTCATCGTGATCTAAAGGAGACATAAAAACACAAAGGAGCACAAATTTCTGACTTAACGGTTAAAGTAAACAGGGCTGGAGGTTGGGGAACCAACTCTATGACCGGAGGGTTGCCGGTTTGACTCCTTGAACCAACAGGACATGACTGAAGTGCCCTTAAGCAAGGCACCTAACCCCTAGCTGCTCCCTGGGACTTGTGGATAGGGTTGCCCACTGCCCCTATATACACTATAGTGCCAAAAGTATTCACTCACCCATCCAAATCATTGAATTCAG
This sequence comes from Semaprochilodus insignis, assembly GCA_034552555.1. Taxonomy (NCBI): domain Eukaryota; kingdom Metazoa; phylum Chordata; class Actinopteri; order Characiformes; family Prochilodontidae; genus Semaprochilodus; species Semaprochilodus insignis. The sequence continues at coordinate 2,078 of JAVGWN010001881.1, read as the reverse complement.
GTGTTCCAGTCACTTCCATGGCCACAGGTATATAAAACCAGGCACCTAGACATGCAGACTGCTCCTACAGACATTAGTGAGAGAATGGGTCGCTCTCAGGAGCTCAGTGAAGGAGCTTCCAGTGTGGTACCGTGATAGGATGCCACCTGTGTAACAAGTCCAGTTGTGAAATTTCCTCCCTACTAAATATTCCACAGTCGACTGTCAGTGGGATTATAACACAGTGGGAGTGATTGGGAACGACAGCAGCTCAACCATGAAGTGGTAGACCACGTACAATGACAGAGCGGGGTCAGAGGATGCTGAGGCACATAGTGCGCAGAGGTCACCAACTTTCTACAGAATCAGTCGCTACAGACCTCCAAACTTCATGTGGCCTTCAGATCAGCTCAAGAACAGTGCGTAGAGAGCTTCATGGAATGGGTTTCCATGGCTGAGCAGCTGCATCCAAGCTCTACATCACCAAGCGCAATGCAAAGTGTCAAATGCAGTGGTGTAAAGCGCCGCCGCTGGACTCTAGAGCAGTGGAGACGTGTGCTCTGGAGTGACCAATCACGCTTCTCCGTCTGGCAATCTGATCTGGGTTTGGTGGTTGCCAGGAGAGCGGTACTTGTCTGACTGCGCTGTGTCGAGTGTAAAGTTTGGTGGAGGGGGGATTATGGTGTGGGGTTGATGTTCAGGAGTTGGGCTCGGACCCTTAGTTCCAGTGAGAGGAACTCTTAATGCTTCAGCAGAACAAAAGACTCTGGACCATTTCATGCTCCCAACTGGAACGGCCCCTTCCTGTTCCAACATGACTGCACACCAATGCACAAAGCAAGGTCCATCAAGACATGGATGAGCGAGTTTGGTGTGGAAGAACTGGACTAGCCTGCACAGAGTCCTGACCTCAACCCGATAGAACACCTTTGGGATGAATTAGAGCGGAGACTGCGAGCCAGGCCTTCTCGTCCAACGTCAGTGTCTGACCTCACACATGTGCTTCTGGAAGAATGGTCAGAATTCCTAAACCTTGTGGAAAGGCTCCCCAGAACAGTTGAAGCTGTTATAGCTGTAAAGCGTGGACCAACATCGTATTCAACCCTATGGATTAAGAATGGGATGTCACTCAAGTTCATATGCGTGTGAAGGCAGATGAGCGAATACTTTTGGCAATACAGTGTGTGTGTGTGTGTGTGTGTGTGTGTGTGTATATATATATATATATATATATATATATATATATATAAATAAAATATGTGTTTCCATCACTGAGGCTGATGTGATACACATCTCAATGAACTCCCAGCAATCGGATACATTTAAGATACATAGAAAACCACTACCACTGCGATACAATGTGGTTATTCAACCTGGTGCAATGCAACAATTAGATTCACCGCAACACAATGCAAGCCAAAGACTATGATTTAGACATCTTTCACTCTCAATGCTGCCCCACTAAGAAGGAAGTGATTACAAAAAGGTTCACAGACTCTGCCATTGTTGCTTGCTTAGGGGTTCCGAATGAGCCTTTGGACCCAGAAATGGCTATTAGGTCAGACTTAACAAGCAGATACTATTTACATCTAAAACGGGTTCACCTCCTCATAGGTAAATAAAGCATCAGCCAAGTTACTGGTAGCAGGGTACGGATGGCAAATAGCTAGCTAAGTAGCTAACCACCATTAGCCAGTCACTAAACAATCTTACATTGAGCTCACCGGACAAAAAAATGAACCCCTGTGACTGAAACGTAACTAATAGCGTGTAACACCTCCACCAGCACCAGTAACAGCTGGGATTGGATTTGGCATGAACTGGACAAGTTTCTGGATGCAGGCCACATCAATGTTCAGACACTCTTACATCAAAGAATTGGTCAGTTGGTCCAGATTTGGTGGATGCCTCCCCTGGTGTTTTACTGGTTGTTCCAGATAGTCCCACAGATTTCCAAGAGGATTCACATCTGGGGATTGTGCAGGCCAGTCCAGATGTGTGAATGCTCCTGAATGGTTATCATGCCAATCAGTCACATTTGCAGCCCTGTGAACGCGGGATTTGTCATTTTAGAATAATGGGATAAGACCTATTGGCTG
>JAVGWN010001880.1:0-11779 GCA_034552555.1 Semaprochilodus insignis | reverse complement strand
GCAGTCCTAACGGCTTCCTCAAACAATATTTAATGTAACATGAAGTACTGTATCTTTCTATTTCAGAGGTGCTTCTGGATCTCCTGTGTAAGTCCTTTTCCATCAACACATGAAAACTGGTGACACCTGTACATGTCAGTTTGTAGTATTGGTTTGACTGGGCTGTTTTAATGTTGAAGGTCTGAGCATGAGCTAGACTGCGGTTTTCTGAAGTGTGCTGCTGCTCCCTGGTGGACTTCTGAGGTTTTACAGCTCCACGTGTTTTCTGACATTTTTACACAAAGGCCTTTTTTACCTTATTTATCTTATTTCCCATGTATGATTCAGTTTAGTCGTTTTGACTTTATTTACTTTTTTGTCTGCTGTAAACTGTTTTAATACAAATATCACAGAGTCAAGTAGGTACAGCACCAGTCAAAACTTTAGACATGACTACTCATAGAAGGTTCTCCTCATGTTTATCTTATTGCTTTACTGTAGAATAAAAGTGAAGACATCAAACTATAAAATAGCACTCATGGAATTATACAGTCCACCTTAAAAAAAAACCCAACATAGAACTTTACAGGAGGATGAAACAGCTTTCTCAACCTGCAGTGGAGGCTGATAGAACAAGGTTTATTTCTAAGCAGTTCTGGAGCAATTCTATTGGTCTGTCCGTCATGAATATTCACTAACCTGAAAGGAGAACTAGAGCTTTTAAAAGAGATCAAAGTTTTTACACAGCTAAGTATATATTAGAGGTGGAGATATGGAGAAATATCATACTGTGGTCCATCAAGAGTATATGTGGTATATCAGGATATGTACTGTTTCAGACTCTCATCAGTTGGAGCTGTTAAGTGTGAGCCTGTAGAGTATTTAAGATCACCAACAACATCCATTTAGTTGGGTGTCTAAACTTTTGACTTTTTTGGCAGTGTATATTTTGCAATTCATAAGACATAATGTTCATAATGGAGTCAATGAAATCACTGTAGAAAGAATGGCAGCAGAATATGCAAAAATGTATGAAAATGCCATATACATATACCGTACTGTTTACTCCACTACATTATGGCCATATCTGTTCTTCCTTTTGGCTTGGTTTGCAGAAAAACGGAACATGTCCAAAAGATGTGTGAAGTGAGTCCACCAATCAGGGTACAGTGGTCACTATGTTTTGAGCTTGTTTCGACCTGTTGGACAGAACTTGGTTCTAGCTAACCCAGGAGAAAAAAAAGTACACTGTGGTATACTTCATTGAAGTGTACTTAGTATACTTTCCTTGAACTTATAATTACTGTACTGAAAGTGTGCTATTTTCATATACTATGTACTTAGTATGCTAAATATATATCATTAGTGCTATTAAATATATAGTTAAATATAACTAACTGTACTATTTTGAGACACCTCTAAGATACTTTTAGAGATACTTAAGTACATATTAAAGATCATTTCTAGTACATTAAAATATACTTATATATATACTTACTTAGTATACTTCTATTAAGTACACTAAAGTACTACTGAAGTAAGATGTACTTGTAGTTATTACACTTGTAATATATATATTGCACTTAAAAAAAATTTAGCACACAAAAAAATAATGTGCTTGAAATGTACTTGCTGGTATTAAAGTACATTTCTAGTACATTAAAATATACTTATTATTACCTGGGAAAGGAAACTGTTCTCCTTCACTGTTTGTGCTTATGATCATTTGTATAGACATCAGCGTCAGACTAATTAATGACCTTCTATTAAAGACTGGTGGACTGAGAGACACTACAGTCTCTTCACCTAAACTGAGCTGATTAAGAGTCTTGTTCCAGAAATGATAATAGGACATCAGAGCCATAATAAATCATGCTACTGTTACTCTCCTATACTTAAGTACATTTGAAGGTAATTACTTGAGTACTTTTACTCCAGTGGAGGTCTAAAGGGAGGAACTTCTACTGACACTGGAGGAATGCTTTACCTTGGGGATCTCTACTTTAACCCAGCTACAGGGTTTGTGTACTTCATCCACCACTGCACTCCAACCCCAAATCTCTTCTTTTGCAGGCAGTCCTAACGGCTTCCTCAAACAATATTTAATGTAACATGAAGTATTGTATCTTTCTATTTCAGAGGTGCTTCTGGATCTCCTGTGTAAGTCCTTTGTAAACACAAACTGAGATGGAGCGACTGCGGCTTCTCAGAGCAACATGCAGTCCTGCTAACAGGCATCCATTACGCCGCTGTATTAAAGCTACAGTTATTTTTTCATCTTGTTTTATCCCAAAAACCAGGCCTTTTCCACAATAACGACTTAATGAGGGATGTCTTGATCCGGGTCATTTAATATAAGGGTCTCCTGATATCGAGTCTCAATCCGCTACTTGTGTTTTCCTAGATAACACTGTTGTAGAGTGAACACTTCAAGTACATTACAGATCTAATCAATCCAGGATGTATGCTTTACAACCAAATAGCTCTGCATCCATGCTGCATGAGTGTTACAAGGCCAGGAATCACTGACACACGGAACCAAACTGTCTTGGGTTTAACATCTCCTGACCCTGGCTGTAAGAAAGACATACTGTCCCTATGTGTTGCAATTTGACACGAGACGTGAACCTAAGTAAAGGTGCGTGTCTAAATCTGGTTTGACCCACTGAAAAGTCAAGAGTCTCCGAATCACCTCGAAAGGAGGCTCAAGCCGTATTCATGATAGTGTTCAGGTTTTATAGGATGATGGACGGGGAGCGAGAGCACGAGACCCACGGAGAGAGAGTAACCTCTCTCTAGAAGAGTCCAACAAGCAGCATTTACAGCCATTGCCCCAGCCGACCCATTTCCGGCTGAGACCACAGTTTATAAAAGACCCAAGTGATGGTCCTATGTCAAAGTCGGTATCTGCTCCTAGCCAATAACGTTCCCTAACAAAGAGCAACAAGGTGTCTAGACCTGCTGGGTAAACAGGAGCGTGAAACTTGAATCATTCACATGTCTCACAATGTTAGACCTACCCACCAAGTTCCTGTCGGTCGATTCCTTCTGGGTGCAGCTATTTGTGCAGCAGTTCTTTTGCCAATGAGTGTAACTACACGAGCTTCTCAGATTGTTTTGGTGAACAATGTTGTTCTTAATGTTCTTAATTCCTGAATGCTAGTTTCTCCTTCGTCAAACAGGAATCACAAGGAAAGGACAGTGATACATCATCACACTCTTGTTTTATTTGAATTTAAAGCACCGAGTGTTGGTCTGTCGTGTAAAACCTGAGAACATTCAGAGAAAGTCAGAAAAAAAAAATTATAATAAGAATAATACAAGACAAATTTACAGGTTACAAATAACTGATTTAATCAGCATTATAAGATACTGTCCAAAAGAAAAGAAACAAAACATGCGCATACGTGTGTAAACAGTTACAAAACGTGTTGGAGGACAGTTTCTCTTGGGGAAGAAAACGGAATCCATTCAGAGATTCCCTCTGGAATACTGGCCGTGGACTCACAAGGAAGCCTTGTGTGGAAATCTCACAATGCAACACGAGCAATGTTCTGAGGATTATTCTAGAACCATAAGGCTTGGCCAGTTCAAACGTTCGCAGTAAGTTTAGCCCGCTGAACCAAAAGACACAATTTTCTGAAAGTTTCGTTTGCCAACAACGACGGGCCCAAAAACAGCCCAGGATGGAAAAAAAATGCTCCAGCAGAAACTGTGTAATAAGATAAGGAAGATCCATCACTGCTTATATACACTAGCATTCAAAAGTTTGGAATCACTTTTCCTGTAAATCAGTAGAACAATTTTTGATATTTTATATACTTTAACTTATAATGCATAAGCTCATTAGCATATTTGCCATTTGCCACTTGTATTTTTGACTGTTTTATCCAATATTTCAAAAATTCTATGAATGAAAATGTATTAAATTATAAGTTTAAGATTAAGAATATTAACTTTGTTATAACTTCGTTTACATTGCTTTCTCAGCCATTTTAGCTCCACTCATCATTCTGAAGCTTCCTAGAGTCCAACTAATTATTAGAAAACTGTGACGGTGCCTTTGACTACCATATTATTAATTTCATATGCGTGTCTACAAACAAATTGATTTTCTTCAATTGAAAACCTTCATTCCAAACTTTTGAAATGTGTATATTTCAAGAGGAGATGCCACTGATCTGATGTCATATATTGGCATCAGGCTGATGTTGGCAGGAAATGCTAATGCTAACAGGAAAAGAATGACTGCGATCCAATCCTGTAACAAATCTAGTCCAGATGCTTCATTGAGCGATCAAGAATTAAGCTGTAGACTTTTTCGTTTATATGCCTTTAAGACTATATAAGTTAATATATGAGATTACATAAGTTTTGTTCTGATTGGCTAGCCCTCGTTTAAAAAGCAGGCCAGCCTAAATCACTGTTTATGACTTCAGCGTCAACGGGCGGGGTTAAACTGCTGCAGGCTGAAAGGTGGATATATGTAAACATAGTGGTTTTTATGACACCACAGAAACAATGATTTCAAAACAGCTTAGTTTTGTCAAACGAAGCGGGTTTTGCATCTTAAGGTTCCCATTTATGGATTGGGGAATGAACTCCAGCAACATTTGTAGCTCATATCAAAATCTGATATTTCGAAAACAATGATGGATGAGTGTTTGAACGGTTCAGCCTACTTTTAAGTGAAGTGCTTCAATTAAAAATAGCTCATTTTAAAGCTTATGACAGGCATCAGCCAAGATATCGGAAAAGAAAACGCGATAAGGTGCCATCCGTAATTCCAGACATTAAACTTTAGTGTTGCATTTTGGAAGAAAAGAGAAATGGATACTTGGTTGAGTCGGTCACAGCACATTTGCAGCTCGCTGAAAAGGAGGAAGGAATCTTTTCACTTATGCAACTTATCTGACAATCACATTAACTGCTTGTTGTAGTGTAAGGGGCAAAAAAAAAAAGTACAAAGAGTTACAAAACTTCTGTGAATATATCGGCAGTAAAAAGTAGATACAGAACATTTCGTGTTAAAATAGGAATATCTGACAGAATTTTTTTTTTTTTTTTTTGCTGTTTTAGAAAAAAAAATTCCATTATGCCGGACTACACAGATTAACTGTAGAGTGTGTGCATATATAGATATATATACTGTATATACTCTATATATTTATATTGCACTAGGATCAGTGATTAACTTGGTCCTCCCTTTTGGAAAGATGGGCAGGTTATGTGACCAATCCAGTCCATCTGAACAGGGAGCAGAAAGCAGAGAATTCCAATAGAAAGCATGTAGGCATCTCGGAATACATGTGAGACTTTAACATAAAACGCACACATAGGTTTGCGCGCTGTCCTCTCTCTCTTTCTCTCTCTCTCTCTCTCTCTCTCTCTCTCTCTTTCTTCCTTCCTTTCTCTCTCTCTCTCTCTCTCTCTCTCTCGTTGGGCCTTCATCTTGGTTATTTTACTGGTCCCTTGACTCATACAGCAACTTGGCAGCCTGTAAATGAAGCACAATCAGTGAGTTAAAAAATAATAATAATAATTACAATTATTCAGGCATTACAAAAAGCACAAAGCGTCCATTGCGTGCCACAGGCAAAAAGATTTCAAATCAACTAAAATTTAAGTAAAGATTAATTAGTACTTATAGAAATTGTGAACCTAAAAAGTATATATAAAAATAAATAAATGCACTTATTTAAATCATACAAAAAAAATCACATAAAATAATATTAAAACATAAAGTATAACAATAACAACAACAATAACAATAATAATAATACTAATAATAATAATAATAATAATCATTTCTGCTGAAAGTGCATCTTATCCATGTACAGCAAATAATATAAGTAATAATATTATAATAAAAACTATTATTATTATTAATAGTCTTATTTTTAGTGGTAGTAGTAGTACATAAAATATAGAAACATAAATACTTAAAGGATCCATATCTTACATCAATTTGTGTGGGGTTTTTTTCAGATTTTAACCATTTACACTTTATTAATTATAATTACACCGGATATTATTACAAGTGCCTTTAAAAGTGCTTTATAGAAATGAGTTCTGATTTACTAACTTGTATTGTGCCTCAATAAAAAGACATTTCATGCTAAAACAGTCCTTATAACTTTAGAGTGAATGGGTGGTAATCTGCTCATCTGTTAAAGTGGGTGGGTGTGTACAGTATAAATGCACAGTATACAGTATAAATCAGTTTTTTTCAGCTTAGTCTCCGTATGTGGACCGTATAAACAGAAGAGAGAGAATGTCAATAATGCTCACAAACTACGAAGGGGAAAAGTGTTTTTTCCATTATATGAGCCCTTTAAGGAACAAGCTGAAATGCATTAAAACCGATCTATTCACACACATGAACAGAAGACATAATACCTATCCAATTAGATTACAGCGCCTGCCTTTTTCAAACACTACAGTCAACATGCCTAACCCTGGTGACCACTGGCCGACTGCATGCCTGTCCGTACGCTAAAACAGCTTCAAGGTCAGTGTTGCTTCACAGACACATGTATTCTTAAAATAGCTGATTCAGATCAATACCACTGGCTCAGAGCAAGCACAATCGTCAATGATTTCTACATACTTTAAGACTTTACAGCTCTAGACAGCTATGAAAGGTTTAAAAGTTTGGGGCTGCCTGTCTTTAAATGTTTCAATAAAAATAGGAAAGCTCCCCATGTTTGCAATAACTGAACTATTAAATAGACCACTGTTAGATTTACCCAAAGTGAAATCTACGACAGAAGTGCATATTCTATGGGAATCATACGTTTAAGCCGCCTATCAGCAATTCCTTTTAGCTAAAATATCTTCTATTTTGGCTACTAACGGTAGTTTACAATAGAAAGAGGGTCAATTATGCTTCTCAGTGTTCATCATTTTTATTTTTTAGAATAGATTAACATGTTTTAATCTTCTCAAAACACAAGATTTTTCTCAGACTGTACATCTGTATTCATCGTCTGTCTGAAACACTCTGTTAGAGTTCCTGAGTCTTTAAGCCCCGCCTCCCGTCGAGCCCAGTGTGTCACCAGAGTGGTGTCCTACTACAAGTCCCGCCCCCACACCGCTGTGTATTGTCTTACAGTAGTGCTGGTTCTGCCGTATCAGCTTAAGCCAGAGTCTGACCCTACAAGTCCGGTAGAGCAAGTGGATAGATCCACTTTCACAAGCTAGACTGATCAGGACGTTTTAGAGTGCCAAGTTTTTATTGTTTAGGGTGTGCCAACGTTGCCAGTAAAGGTGGGCAAAAAGGCTCATGTTACGAGATAAAAATGCCGAATTTCCAATGTGGCATTTCAAGCAGCCGAGAAAAGCGTTTTGTGGGAGAGAGTTTCTACCTCTGGTTTGTACTTCGGGCTTTATAACTTTATAGCTGACATACATAAAATGCCATATAACACAGAAAGGGGGAAAAAACACAAACACACAAACCGCTTCGGAACAAAAACCAAAAATATTAATATGAATTCAAAATACGTTATGGGCCGTATGAAGAGCGGTAGTATGAGACCCCTTGTTGTAAACCACAAAAACACACTCAATCATGTACCTTGTGCATGGCTGCTAGCCAGGCTGAGGCAATCCTTTTGTCATCAGTGGCCTCCATGCGAAGCTGCTGGGGGTCCTGAGAGCCAGGGGGCTTGTAATGCAGCAGCATGCCAGTGGCACGGGACAGACCACCTGCGCAAAGAGTGAAAAGTCAAAAGTGAAGTGTGAGCACTTCACCCAAAAGCTAATGAAAACTGAAGCAGGACTATGTTTAAGATGAATAATGGAAAATGCATACCTAGCTGGAATGAAATGGGGAAATACAGTTTTACAGGAACATGAAACATCAGCAGTGTGCGGTAAAAGCATACGCTACTGCATTATTAACAAGAGGACACCAAAACCGTTACTGTCCACAGTGCAACACATGGCGATGATGCAGTCATTTACAGAAAGGTTGGCTACATCGGAATCCAGTCACGTCGGACCACTGTGGACTGTTCCAATGTGCCAAGCGATGGGCGAGCCACATTATGAGGTTACAAACAAAGAGGGGAGTAAGAGGGTTTTTTCCCCTAAAGGAATAATCCAAAGTCTCTCAACCTAAGTGCTATCTGCCACATCTGTATCAGAATGATATTAGCCCTGTAACAAACTGCTTATATAATACAGCAATATTGTAATACTAATATTCATAAGCCCTGAAGTGGCTGGTGCCCTTAATATTATCATCAATACTACAATCATGAAATCATGAAGATCTGACCACTACAAGTTATTACATGGCAAAGTTAAATTCAGAAAGGTCGTAGTTCACTTTATAAGTAAGCTTGTCCAATTAGCCACTAGCATAATGCTAAATGAAGCCTTTATACCGACAGGATATATGCCTACGGGATATAATCAGATATGATATAACAGAAATTCAAATACCATATTCTTCAATCTATATTCAGCTGTCCTGCGACTTTGAGGTTTCTTAGTATTATGGAACGAGCCCGTTAGCCTTTTAGCTACATGCTGACCTCTTCTAATTTGGGCAGTAGTAGTACAGCATTAACCAGTTAAAGAGAGCCTGCAACAGCAAGGCTATAGACATGAATTTCAGCAATAAGAAGTATTGTCATGCTGTCAAATATACTAACTATATACTTAAATTACTAATTAGTGCATAAATTTGACTATTTTAGCACTTTTTTCCCTAAACAATACATCTGCTAACAGAATATCATTACATCTAATAGACTAAATTTGACACTGAAGTTCACCTTTAATTGAAGTCTTCACTTAAAACAGCTAATTTTACCAAAATTAATTTTATTTAAAGTAATATCAGATCAGTGTTCGTATCAATTTCATTAAGAAAGAAAAAAAAAAATCATCATGCCAACTCTAGTCCATTGTCTTTTATTATAAGTGCATTTTAAGTAATAGAGACCACTAACACACAACCCTCCAAACCTCTACTCCCACCATACAACCAAGTTGCTCACACGCAGTCTTAAAGACTCCGGAACTGTGGCCCTCTTGTTCAAATACAGCTTTTTAATAACAAGTTTCACTGTTGGCTGTCAGGATACAAGCTATTTTCGGCTACTGCCAGGTTGTAAATTTGATGCCGGCAATGCCCGTAACATCAGTAATGTCAGCACTGGCCAACGTCTTTAGCAGACTACACTGGACAGCCCTCGCAGGGGACCTATAAATAAATGAACAACCTGCAAACCCACAAAAGCAAGAGTAACTGGAAGACTCTGGCTCCCCTCAAACAAGACGTAATGTAGTAGTAGTATGAGAGCGAAAGGCTGCAACTGCAGAGGCATTGTAACATGTAGGTTGCTCATGAAAATTGGAAACTGTGTTTCTAAAGTAATAAATGAGTTCTGATGAAGCTTATTTTGTCCACTTATGTTTTTATGTAGTCCACTGAAGTTTCAGGGTCATATTAGAGGAAAAAAACAGTCAACTATATAAACCAATGTGATTTCGCACAATTGATTTTTGTAATAATTTGTTTTTAGACCATTTATTCTGTTCATTTCTACATACAGGTCTAATATTTTCCATGATAAATCAAGCACACGCTACAGACATGGCAGACAGAGATTAGGTCAGAAAAACTTAGCATTCCTTTAACATGCAAATCATGCTGATAGACGTACAGGCCATCAAACAAGAAAGGAGCAATTCACAAAGCACAGACGACCAGCTTTTTAATATGGTTGCCTTCTTTTCCAAGTCAGGCATGACAGAGTTTATCACCACCAAACTATACGCCAAATATATATCAGCTATATTCAAAAACTGTATTAGGAGGAAGGCAAACCCATTTAAAAGCCACCCTAAAGAGGGCTAAAAGATACAAAGAGAGAGAGATAGAGATGCTGACCTTCAGATATATAATGACTGTCCAGCAGAGTGGTGTAAGTATGAATATCTTTCTCTGGGCCCAGAAAAAGAAACAAGGGATCAAGCAGGCCAGAGAAAACAAAGATCAAATTTTAAAAAGCGGAAGAAGCATTAATTTAAAAAAAACAACCTAAAGAGGTGGTACACCACACACTGTTTCTTTCCTGCAGAGAAAAGCAGCGGTCACTGCAAACTGCAAGTACAGAACTATCATGTTAGTGAGGTTCAAGCAATACCAAGCAATTAGATCATCCAACATCAGATGGACACAGAGGAAAGAAACTTCTATTAGCTGATGTAACTGATTCTCAACATAACAAGAGTTCAAGAGGGAATTTCAATCGCTCCGAGTGGTTTGATGTGAAATACGGCATTCTGGGGAAACTTCTTTCTTTACAGTGGTGGTGATAGGAACCAGACGTCACAGGACGTTAACGTTTCTAAAAGCTATAACATCAGATGTTATTGCATGAAATGGTTATGAATGTGCCGCCTGACGCCTGAGACAGAGCTGACATAAGTTTGTAGGCTACAACGTAATTTTTAATCCATTCATGATGGTGTAACGAATGGGTGCTGTGCTCCCATGGAGAGAGATGCAACCGGTGGATGGCTACTTGCCCTGTCCTCCATAGAGGAAACCAAGCAGAAGACAGTCAGTGCGGTGTAATGGAGACCATTTATTGGGCAGGGGAGCACCCACACCTCATTCCTCACAATCCAGGATAGCAGCAGCAGTGGGATAGAATTTACAGCCTACATCCTGGAGCAACCACCTTGCATGCTTATGTGTTCATGCCTCTACTCTCTCACCCTTGCGCTGGAGCGCGTACGCCTGCTCCAAGGGACTTAAAACGACTGCTACAGTGGAACGATGCATGCAAGACGTTACAAGGCCCTCAGTAAAGCCCTCGCACCGACTCACCCACCCTCATTTACCACCATTTTCCACTATTTTACCATCATCAACATGATATACGGTATAAAACAGTAAACAGGTTCACCGGTGGTTCTGGGTACCAAATAAATTGGCTTTGTGTGGTTCATACCACCACCAGTGAGTTGGTAAGTATATCTACAATGAACCATTTCACATCAAACCACTCTGCATGACTTAGTTTACATTTTAAACACTCAATAATAAAGAATAATACCACTGGATAATAAATCAGTGGAATTCCTCTTTACAAGGTAACAAAAAAAAAAAAGATCATAAAAACCCATCATAATCTGTAGAGTCATGCTGACACATCCTATTCTTTTTAAACAGGAAGGAAACAGCATTTTGCAGATCAATAATAACCACCGTGCAGTCTGGGATCGATTGGCGGAGGAAGCCAAAGAGCTTTTAGAGTCTTGTAGTCCGAAATGTTCTCTCGATGACTGTTACTGTTCTTCAGCCCAATACACAACCCAATTTCCTTCCACTAAAACTGCAGTCCTATCAGGAGATAACAAGGCCTACATGGACTGTTGATGCATTCTGAATATTTGCAGAGATTGTGGAATGTAAACTCTGGTCAGTAGTAAAAGTGTCTGTGGGGTGTCATCATGCTAAACTGTAACTGCCCATGTACAACAAATCCAAACATATGTCTCAAATTACAAGCCTCCATGCAAGTCATGTACTCCAGTTCTTAGTTCAGTGATCGTTCCAATTCAAACACTATATGACCCGTTTAATTTCACCACCCGCTTCAGGTTTCACTTTCTGTCTCCTTTTATTACACAGTTTCATGCAACTGCTTGTCAAATGACAGGTTTTGCTGTTTTTGTGTTTTTTTTGTTTTGTTTTTTTTAGTGCACATTTTCTAATCATTTGCTGAGTTTAACACATTACAAAAATACAATATAAAAATCTATTATAACTTTT
>JAVGWN010001879.1:0-11779 GCA_034552555.1 Semaprochilodus insignis | reverse complement strand
TGGCCCCAACCTAAAACCTAACCCTAACCCTGGCCCTGACCTAGTTAGCCAAATCTTACTCCAGTTAAATGCCAGGTAGAGGACGGTGTCAGCAGCAAGTCTTGTTGAGGATGTTGAGATGGTCTGTGTTCCACCTGTTACATGTTCAGTGTGTTCTCAGGTGAACATCTACAGATATGAATTTGGACCCCCTAAATAAAGTGGAAACCAGCAGAATCGAGCAGACTATTAATAAATCTGAATTACACAGTAATTCAAAGCCTCTTGATAATCTGCTACATGTATTCAGAGTGAGAGTCTGCTGAGCAGCTACTTCATCTACAGAATGGAAAAGAATGGAACTGCTTGTTGAGTGAGCGGCAGTACCTCACGCCAGCAGCAGAGGTCACTGTTGTTCTGCTTTTTATTAAATCTGGGGGAACATTCAACCCAGAGCACTGTAGTCCACTTAAAAGCACAAGACCAGTACCGGGGACTTGAGGCTGAAGTTGTCCGGATGAAGTGATCTCTGCAGCTCTAGGAATCTTCGCTGCAGCTTCTGAATGTCCAGAGCAAAGGTCTGATCGCTAGAAGAGGAAAACAAAACAGAGCAGCGTAAGATCACAGATCCTTCACTGGTGCTTCTGGATAGCAAATAAAGTGGGTACATTTGTGCTCCAGACATGGGGACCCCTGGTTCCCATCACCACCACTGTAAAGAAAGAGTCTGTGGTCTTCTTTACAGTGAACTTCACGTCAGACCACTCTGAGTTCCTACATTTACATCCCAATGATTCAATTATATAGGGATTCTGAAAAATGGGAGTGTCTCCATTCGCGTCTGCAAAATCCCCTTCACAGCAAAAACAGTGCAGCAGTATTCCATGGAGCAGGATTTCTCAGTTCTGTCTAGGGATCCTCAGATCTGTGTGGAAAGTGCTGAAGTGGACAGTCCTGCAGCCCTCCAGAGGACTCCTGCCTCACAGCCAAGGTCCGACCTTGAGATCTGCCTGAAGTTACTCTGAATAATGACCGGAACCCAGTGATTGGTTGGTATTACACTCTGTTGTCTGTGATTGGACAAGGGAAACGTTAACCTAAGGATAACATTGGAAAATGTTGGTCTGAGGAGGATGGTCACATACAAAAATCAGGATGTGCTTTCCTAATGTTTATCCCAAAGTTTTAATGCCATACAAACTGCAATGTTTTCCAGCCACCTTAACACTGTTGTACCACAAGACCTCTGAAGAACATTAGACAATCTGTAGTGAGGAGAACTGCCACTCAGTAATGCCTCCTAGGTTTGTCAAACACTAGAGGGCGCTATGGGTGTTTAAAACGGTGTAGGTCCATGATGTCATTGAGTGAGAACTGATTCATTCAGCCAATGAGCTGCTCCGTTTGCTAATCAGTTAATCTAATCTAGTTAGCTAAATAGCACTCAGTACCTGTAATGCTAACCAATCAGCACTCTGTAGCTGCAATGCTAACCAATCAGCACTCAGTAGCTGTAATGGCAACCAGTTAGCACTCAGCAGCTGTAATGCCAACCAATCAGCACTCATTATTAATTATGCCAACCAATCAGCTCTCAAAATTTGTTATGTCAACCAATCAGCTCTCAATATCAGTTATGCCAACCAATCAGCACTCAGTAATAGTAATGGCAACCAATTAGTACTCAGTAGGTGTAATGCCAACCAATCAGCACTAAGTAGCAGTAGTGCCAACCAATCAGTACAGTAGTAACAAAACCAACCAATCAACTCCTAGTAGCAGTAGTGCCAATCAGCACTCAGTAGCCGTAATGCCAAGCAATCAGTAGTCAGCAGCAGCAATACTAGCCAATCACCTCTCAGTGACTGTAACGCTAACCAATCATCTCTCAGTATCAGTTATGCCGACTAATCATCTCTCAGTAGCAGTAATACCAACCAATCAGCTCTCAGTATGAGTTATGCCAATCCATCAGCACTTAGTAGCTGTAATACAGCGCCATTTAAGGTGGAACCGAAAAGCCCACCTTAAATTGACACACTTTACTCACCAACTCAAAATCTCAGAAGTAGCCAGAATATAACTGCTGCACTGTTTAAGGTGGAACGGAAAGTTCCAACAAGAAGCTAACAGGTAGCTAACTTCAGCTGACACTGATGGACAGACAGTGACACTTCACTCACCAACTCAAAATCTGGAAGTAGGTGACCTCCTCGTTAGGAGGCTGGATGACTTTACAAGCCGGGCAGAAGAAGAGCTGAGTAGAAGAGCCGCAGCTCCAGCACCTCCTCTCCGCTGAAGATAAGCAGAAGCTCCTGATCAGGTTATCCTGAAGGGTCAGACTCCGGGTCCTATGAACTCGCGTACAGTCCCGGTTTTTGCGTGGAGAGCTGAAGGATCTTCCCGCAGCAGCGCAAGAGCGCACGGCCGGGTTCTGGAGGAGCGGGGGGACGCACCTGTGAAACCCCTGAGAGGCGCATAGTGTCCGCACACAGTTCATCCTGCACTCAGTTCAGTTTGAAACAGCTTTACACACTTTTGAATGACATCAACACACACAGCGCAGAACCGGAAGCTGCTTCAGCTTAGAACTTCCCGTTTCAAAGGGTGTGTTCCAATTTGCGCACTCGCGCCCTGCGCACTCGTACACTTAACACTAGAAGTGCTAGCGGCGCTGGATAACCCCTATTTCCTGAACCGTTTGGCCATTAAAGGGGAAATCCAGCACAAATTCGGTATAATTAGACAGATAAGACATAAATAAAGCCACTAAGAGTAGTTTGATGTCAAATGCTTCAGTCTGTGTGTCAGAACTGTTCATAGTGGTGGTGATGGTAACCAGACGTCCACCTTTAGAAGCTCAGTCTGAGCTCACATATCTGAGCCATTGCTTTACAGGAGTTCTGAGAAGGTTTTGGTCTAAAATGTATTTGGATCTATTTACTGTGATCCATTATTGGTGGAGGGATACACAAAGGCAAACAGCCCCTAAAGAAAAGCCTTGTTTTGAGATTGAACTCTGTTTTACCACCACCGTCATCGTCGCTGTCCAAAGATAAACAAGTATCTCCAAAATGGCGACTTTACAGGAGAGGCCAAAAACCTAATTTAGCTTTAATGGGAGTCAATGGAAACAGATTTTTTCCCCCATACAATTTCGGGCCATTTTTGTTGGTGTAAACAGCAACTCGTGAACAAATGAGCCATAAAAGTAAAAATCGACCAAAAATGGAGATCCAGGTTTCTCTTTGGACAGTGACGATATGAAGACTCAAATGACACATGCAGGTTCACTTGTGGTTTTGGATAGTAAATAAAATGACTATACTGGTATTGTAGACATTGTGACCCCTGGTTCCCATCACAGCTGCTGTAAGGTTGTGTTTAATCACTGAATTATCTTAGCCACTGAATTAATAGCAGGGAAAAGTTAAACTTCACAAAATGCTTAATGACTGTAGAGTATGTTAAAGCTGTAATGTCTTAAACCACTGCCACCTTAAACACACTGCCACCTTAAATTGTTACCGTAAATCTCCTACTACCTTAAATCCACTGGTACTTTCAATACACTCTTACTATAAACCCACTGCAACCTTAAATATCCACGTACCTTAAATGAACTGGTACAGCAGATCCACTAGTAACTTAAATTGCCACACCTTAAATCCACTGCCACCTTAAATACTCTGGTACCTTATATCTGCTGCCATCTCCCACTGTTACCATAAATCCACTGCAACCTTAAATATCATGCAACCTTCAATTCACTGCCACCTTCATTTCAGTGCTACCTTAAATCCAGCGGCACCCTAAATCTATTGCTTTTGCTGTTAATGCGGTGTGTTAGTGTGTCTGTGTGTGTGTTAGTGTGTACTGCTTAATGAATTTTCCAAGTCAACCTAATTTCTGTTTCAGGAATGGCTGGAATCTCTCTGTTCAGAACTCCAAGGTTTCAGAGGAGAAGCTGACACTAGTCAAGCAATCAAGTGTGCACTAAGCATTCTAGTACATGAGCACACATACTGGAACTCAGCCCATGTGAAAAGGCCTAGGTCAGTTTTGTTGAATCATGATGACTTGGCAGTGATGGGAATATTTATAAACACCCAAAACAATGTGAAAAGGTATTTATAGTATAGGAACCGGACATCCGCCTCTAAAAGCTGCCTCACAGAAAGTTATTACATGAAATGGTTGTGAATACGCTGCCTGATATCTGTCGTTTTACGATGCGTTTCTTTTAAATCAAGTTTGGGTTTAAAATACAGCTCTGGAAAATAAATAAATAAATAAATAAATAAGAGACCACCTCATAATGATCAGTTCCCCTAGTTGTACAATTTCTGGGTTTGTGTTGGACCAAAATGAGCAGTTGTGTTTTATTCTATACACTACTGGAAACACNTTAAAATACAGCTCTGGAAAATAAATAAATAAATAAATAAATAAGAGACCACCTCATAATGATCAGTTCCCCTAGTTGTACAATTTCTGGGTTTGTGTTGGACCAAAATGAGCAGTTGTGTTTTATTCTATACACTACTGGAAACACGTCTCCCAAATTCCAGATCAGATATTGTGTTTTAGATCTATTAATTTAGAAAATGATTGATGGTCAAAATAACAGAAACGCCTCCAGAAGCCTGTTTCGAACCGTCCTCGCTGTGCGTTTCACCCCAGCTGCCACTCGCTAGTCTGTCTGTAGGTCACTTGACATCATCTTATGGTGGTTAAGTGAAATTCGAATGAGGTGGCGGTCATCACGGTCCATAGCGGGTCGTTTTCACCCTCTGCCAGTCTGTAGCTGTGTTGTTCCGTGTTTATGCTGCTTGACCTTGTTCTTATGAACCGCTGGTTCTGAGATGTTCAGGATGGACCTGAAGCTCACTGTATCTGCCAGTACAGCTAGAACTGAACCTTCTGTTCCTCACCTAGAACCTTTCTCTTCAGCTCTTTTGGCAGGTCTGTAGTTGTATTTTGACTACACTGAAGCCGGTTCTATAACGAGAGTACAGTGATGACAGCAGCAGTGGGGTTTATACTGTTGCTCGTTAGGAGAGGGTTTGGTTGGGTGGAATTCCCCTTTAGCAGCACAGGGTTGCCTACTGGGTCATGAGGGGTGCTGGAGCCTATCCCAGCGGACACACAGACATATACATTCACTCTCACACACACACACACACACACACACACACACACACACACACCTACCTAGGGGGTCAATTTAGCATCTCCAATTCACCTGACTGCATGTCTTTGGCCTGTGGGAGGAAACCCAAACAGACACAGGGAGAACATGCAAACTCCACACAGAAAGGACCCCTGGAGGTCCCAGCCGGGAACCAAATCCAGGCTAGGACGTGGGGCATGAGGCACAGCACAGTGCTACCCAAAAACAGCAAAAAGGAAAACCCAGCATATCTTGGTTATGCCTTATAGTAACTAACAAGAAGGATGATTATTAAATCATAACCAAACAGCCATGTGATCAAATCTGAATTTAATGTGACCGGAGATAGTTAACAGCTTAGTAGAAAACTGAGTGTAAACGTCTGCCACCAAGCATCGGCTAATGAGTTTAAGCCATTAAAACCAGGAGACAGAACACAGAGGGACATCAGAGAACAGGAATAAATACGATTAGCGCAGCTCTCAACCGGTTATGTCCCCTATACATCCTTTACGTACAGCAGCCACCATAAAAACTGTGTTTCTGTACTGGGGACCACATGCACTGCACGTCTGAGCTTTCCCTTCTTCAACTCACCAGGAATTC
The DNA here is from genome assembly GCA_034552555.1 of Semaprochilodus insignis. NCBI lineage: Eukaryota > Metazoa > Chordata > Actinopteri > Characiformes > Prochilodontidae > Semaprochilodus > Semaprochilodus insignis. The sequence continues at coordinate 6,021 of JAVGWN010001879.1, read as the reverse complement.
TCAGGCAAGTCAGGAGCTGTTTAGGATGGGGAATAAGATCCACTGGATTGTATTACAAGCTGAAAATCTGCCTCCTGAACTGTATGTGGTACTGAAGTCTGGATATTTCACATTACAGAATTTCCTCCACTCAGTTCTCACTGAGAACATTCGGTGAAAAGCAACGCAAACAAGCCACAATGACTCCGCACGCGGCGTCCACACCGAGGTGTGGCTACTCCACGCTTAAAAACTTCCTCTTTTTGGCCGTGCGCGTGTACGCATGGTGGCGCCACTCCACATCCGCCGTGCTCTCGTTCTCCAGAGTGCCCAGCTTGATCATGTACACTGTGAACAAGAAAGAAGAGACAGATCCGTCCTGTATTATTCAAAAAATAAGCAAATAAACCGAATGACACGTTACAGTCACTGTTGGCGGTCGTAGTGGAAGGTACATTAAACTTCTGATGGTTTGAAGTATATACAGGAATCATACACGTGGAATTTTTGACTTTTCCATGACCTGAATTGAAAATATCAAGCTGAACATTTATCATGGAATTTGGTGACGCGTCATATATACCAGTATGTGGTGATACTGACATGCCATATCACTTCGCTTCTCTGTCTGAGTGATATTTGAGAGATAATTAGCTTTTCAAAGGCAATAAAACAGTTTTTTTTAAATGCACTGTACAAGTTATTCCAAACCCTAACAGTTAACCAGGAGTCTGAAAATCCATTAAGGCTTAAAATCCATCAAGACGAGGAAAGGGGGCCCACATATTTACAACATGGATTTGGCCCACCTGTCCCAAAACACATCTGGCCCACTTCTGGTACATATACAGTAGAGTTGCCTACGTTTGGCTGCGGCGTGGCCCTAATGTGGCGACATGTCTGCTGCATTAACAAAGAGGGCCTCTCTCTACACTCACTGGCTGAGATTTTCATCATGTCGTTGTAAAACTGGAGCATGTGTTTCTTTACGGAGGATGCGGGTACGAGCGAGACAGAACAAGTGCACGCGCAATAGAGAGAGAGAGATCAGTTTATTGTCAAAGGAGTGACATTAGATTGTCATTAGTTAATGAGTTCATTGGGGAATAGAGAATGGAAGGAACACACAGTCTCTTGGGATTAGCCAGAGACTACCCAGCTTTCCGTGAGCTGTCCGTCTATGGTGCTCCTTCCTCAGCCAGCTGCAAGGGGATGCTGCAGTCTCAGCCTACGAGCTAACATGGCTAACTAATAGTGTGAATAGCTCCTAATATTAACTAAATTCCAGCAGCGTCTGACTCTCACAGATTAAAGCTGGAGTTTCATAGATGCACATATGAGACACATGGTTTTCAGATGTATAACGACATTCAGCAACACTTTTATGAGACTGCTTCCTATTCGGCGGTGCCAGAATGTAACTGCTGCACCTTTTAAGGTGGAACATGAACATTCGAACAAGAAGCTGGAGAATAATAAGCTGAGCTCAGCACAGAGAGGCACATCACATACAATCGCCTCCATCTCACTGGGGCTTCAGATCTTTGGGGCTAGAAAGCAATTCAAAGTGACGGGACCTCCAGTATAATAGGCCACTGTTCATCTAATAAATGGTAATAAACTTGAGCACCCAAAATGGCTTTAATTGAAATACACAGAAATACACTGGACCCTGATATATATACCCAAACCACCACTAATATTAATTATGCTGTAACAGAAATTTGCATTCGTGTTCAATGTACAGTATGCAAGTCGCTTACATTTCATTTCAAACCGTGGTCCAACTTCTGTCAGCTCAACGTTCTTGTGGTCAGTCTTCTTGTAAGTGTGATGTCTGTAACATACAAGCGGAAATGCACTTGATCAGATAACTCTGTGTGCGGGTCTCTACGCAAGAATACCAGCCAAACGCTCCAATTCAGGTTTCCTCTAATTACACTGCACATGCATATAGAACTGTTAAGATGTAAACACAGCCTTTCAGAATGGTCTGGCCCCAAATGCTCAATACACAGAGCTCAGAGTTGTTCTGGACAGTGAATAACTACATGAAAACAGATTCTCTGCTCCACCTGAAATAGGAAAACCGGGACATTGTGCAGGATGCTTTCCACTTTGGAAAAGCGATGGAGAGCAGAGAGCTTCTCCACCTCATTTCAGGAGCTATGACTTTAGGAGCTCTTTTGCCGGCAGCTGGGATCTCAGCTGAGTTCAAGGTGATACTGGAGATGAAGCTTCACTAAACAAACGGGCTGAACGTCTGAGTGCGAATAAGACGGGATTCTTTACTCCCAGCAGAGCGAACAAACGGTGACAGTCGTCCATTTTTAATTCAGAAGGTGACAGCCTTCTGTCCAGACTGACTCCAGTTTGAGCTGCTTTTGGAGATTTTGATCTGTCTGTGAAAATGTTTCAGTCGCTGGAACACAGCTGCTTCGGCATCATCGGTGTTACCATGCCCTACGGGTGTTACCATGCCCTATGGGTGTTACCATGCCCTACGGGTGTTACCATGCCCTACGGGTGTTACCATGCCCGAGTTAATTTACTGCTGTCCGGACAATCTATATGACATTGGGTGTACAACAGCCGTCATTCCCAAGCTGCACAAAGTGAACCGAGTCCCTATTTCAGATTTCAAGTAATAGAAGAGGTGAAGATAAAAGACGTAGGTACAGAAAGTCACCTGAAGGAGATGAAGTCGTCTTTATTGGCGAAGGTTATAACGCGTCTGCTGTCCTCTTTGGGTACAGGAAACAGGTACTTCAGGATGTTGGACACCTGCATACGAGAACCTCAGTTAGCCTTAGTCTTAATACTAACACTTACTAACCTGACCAACCAAACATCCCTTTGAGCCCTATTCACATTGTTCTATATTGTCACCTCCCTTCACACTGTTCTAGATTATCACCCCCTTCACACTGTTCTAGAGAATTCTCGTTATTCATGCTGTTCTAGAGGATTTTCCCCCATTCGCACTGTTCTAAAGGATTCTGCCCCAGTCACACTATTCTAGAAGATTCTACCCTATTCACAATGTTCCACAAGATCTTCCCTCATTCACAGTTCTAGAGGTTTCTACCCCAGTAACACTATTCTAGATGATTCTCCCCATTCACACTGTTCTAGAGAATTTGCCCCAGTCACACTATTCAAGAAGATCCTCCCCTATTCACAATGCTTTAGAGGATTCTCCCCATTCACATTGTTCTAGAACATCCTCCCCATTCACGTTGTTCTAGAGGATTCTCCTCCATTCATGCTGTTCTAGAAAATTCTCTCCCTATTCATACTGTTCTAGATGATTCTCCAGTGAAATCTGGAAGCACATGTAGTAATAACATAACACTAATTTTAATGGAGTCATAACACAGTAGGTCAGCACAAGAGTAGAAAAACACGTTTAGCACTTCAGGAGCTTATCTTAATGATCTGCTAAGGTGAGAACCTTAGTAAGGTGCTAAGAGGGACTAAGGACTGGGGATTGTGCTTATTATTTTTAATTGGCTGAACTTTAATCTTGCACATGTGTGAAACCAGCGAGACTGATTCCCTGATACATACATAGCACTATAACCGCAGTCTGTTACACCCAAACAACTGAAGGCTCATGTCTAGTGTATGTCTTTCATCTCGCTCGAAGAACGGGCTGAGACTCACCCGCCTGCCCAGTCGAGAGGTGAAGTTGTGAAAGATGAGGTGGGGGAAGGCCTCGGACATAGTGCCAATGGATGGGACATCGTGTCTCATTACTACATTGTACAGAGTGAAGTATGCGGTTGGTCCGAAAGGGAGGTGGCACACAATCAGTCCATCTAGGAAACAAGAAACAGATGTTATCGCACAGCACAGCACGGAAAACAGCTCCACTAAACAGTCCATCTGCAGACACTGCTGCAGAAATCACTTAATCTGCAATTCAGTCTTTATTTATCATCGTTACTTGTTTAGTTAATTTTTTTAAAAAGTCCAGAAAGTTTTTAAAACGTCCTGTGCAGGGAATTTTAAAGCAGAATTACTGTACAAAACATAAAAGCAGGCTTCTGTAAACGTTACAGCCTAATGTAATTTTTTTTTTCCCCCCAATACATTAAACTAAACATACTAAATAAACAGAAATTCGGCACTGGAAACTGCCATATTTATACGTGTTTTATGTAGAAAATGTGGTGCAAAAAAGAAAACGTGCATAAGCTCTAGCAAGTGTAAACGGGACGGAAAACATAATGCAAACTGATGTAAATTTTGCTCTACTGGAGCAGTTTAGTTTTATCAGGTGCTACAATTTGAGTTATTACTGGCGAAATCTGCATTTTAATCCAGTGGATTTATAGACACAAGTCTCCTAAATAATAATTCTGGAGTGTATTGCCTTCTAAAATTCACTGACCTCTGAACCCTCTTAGTAATTGAAGTTAAGGATTCTTGATTATGGCAGAATCACAATCACACTTATTTTGGTCAGTACCGAGATCATCACTCGACTGCTCATTGACTTTTTTACTTTCAGTTTTTACTGAATATGAAAGTTTTCAGTTTTTACTGAATATGAAAATTGTAATATTTTTAACAGCGGTGCTCCCTAAACCTAAAATTCAGTAATAAAAATGTCCAATATGTTAAAAATATGTAAGTTTCAATAAATGATCAAGTCAAGTCAAAAGGGAAACCTATCCTCCTCTGGTCCCAACCAGCTAGCAAGACAAGCACAAGAGCAATATAAAAAGATCAGAACTTACAATATTATGTTGGATAGAGAAAAATCAAAAAACGAATAACTAACAAGAAATAAATAACAATAAATATATAAATAAAACATAAATAAAATAAATAAACTAACTAATAAATAATGAGAAACAGCGAGACCTGAAAGTCTGAATGAAGCTCAGTCACTGTTACCAGTGAAACCAGGTACCACTGTAAGGAGTTCACCACAGTATAGACCTTGAATATCCAGAACTGCTGCTAGAAGCCTACAGTGAAGATCTATTAGTAAGAATGAGAGAAGCGTTCGGTGCTTTATGATTAGATGCGTTAGGGTTTTTAGGGAGGGGCAAAACTGCAGCGATGTGAAGGAAAATGGTGCCCTGGATTTCAAGACAGAGAGCACTGCGAAACTAAATGCAGCACAGCAATCGTTTTATCTCGATTATCTTGTTTTCATAATCGTAGGAGTTATGGAAGTTATTATTGAAGTAGTATTCAAACAACATTAAAGGTAATATAACTTAAATGTGCCTTAAAGACAAGCTCAACACCCACAACAGAGCTTGATTTGACTCAAGTCCTTGATCTGGAAATAAAGAGATAGGAGATGGGAATATCTTTATTTGGCATTTAGCTGCAGAGCGTGGTATTCGTCGCCTGTCGCATAATACTGATATTTATGTTCGTGCGATGATTTTTCAATACGGGCTATTCGGGGTCAATCGGGGAAATTACAGAGATCCTTCATCCCGTACAAAACGGCCGGTCAAATTACATATCACATGACCAGTTCTCTTGCTGCTGCAGCTAGTTAGAGTGATGATGTAAATTTAGATGAATGATTATCATCTCCAAAATGATCACAATGAACAATATCACCATGATCCAAAATCAGTTATGAATTATCACAAGTGAGCATTACAGAGCTTTAATCTATGGCCTGCAATTTCCTTGAATAGTATCATCGTATTCATATACCTGCCAACTTAATTATGTATGATGATGGCTATATTCTGTACAGACAACATCTAACACCTAACATCCAACAGTTCTCCATGTTCAATCAACCGACAAGTATGAAACTTGGTGGGTAGGTTTGACATTGTGAGACATGCTAATGATTCAAGTTTCACTCTCGGCCGCGCATGTGACGTAAGCAAGGACGAGCCTTAACGCTGTACCTGACTGACCCAACAGCCACGACTGTGGACATTCAGCGAGCAGTGATGCCTCCATGAGTCGCTTGTTAGTGCCAGCACCATTGGCAGACGGCTGCACCACGCAGGACTACATGCACACAGACCATTACACCGACTGTCCTTAACACCA
>JAVGWN010001878.1:0-11779 GCA_034552555.1 Semaprochilodus insignis | reverse complement strand
TTTTAGTAGTGACTGTTTCAATAGCGACTGTTTGGTAGTGACTGTTTCGGTAGTGACTGTTTCAGTAGTGACTGTTTCGGTAGTGACTGTTTCAGTAGTGACTGTTTGGTAGTGACAGATCTATAGTTACAATAGGGTTTGGTGTAGATGTAGGGGTTAGGGTTTAGTGTAAATGTAGAGGTTAGGGTTTGGTGTAGATGTAGGGGTTAGGGTTTAGTGTAAATGTAGAGGTTAGGGTTTGGTGTAGATGTAGGGGTTAGGGTTTAGTGTAAAAGTAGAGGTTAGGGTTTGGTGTATAAGTAGGGCTGAAAGACCTTATAAATGATAACTTTGTATAGGTTTAGTTTATTATTATCTCTATTTACGTCTTTGGTTTAAGTAAACCCAATAATCTATGTAATTATCTAAAGTCTGAATACTTTGTTTTAATATTCTGAATTAATTCAGTAGAATTCTTTATATAGGTTTATGTCTGTCGTTATCTGTTGATAATAAAGTGTTGGGGTTTAATATTGCTCCTGAAATATGATAATTGTGCACAGCCATTTGTTAAGAGTGTGTTGATGAAGCAGCAAGAAAGCATATATGGTTCACTTGAAGCTCTGCATGTACGTGTGTTAAATGTTACATTAATTATTGGAGTGAAAACATGAAGAGCCTCTTAGGCTCCACACATTTGGCCTGTCACTCCCTCTCCCTCTCTCTATCTATCCTGCTGTGTAGTCAACCTTGCACACATCCACTAAACGTCATTTTGGATGTAATGGGTTGAAATGTCTCTGAGCTCTGAACCCTGAGCAGCAGGTTGTGGGCTGGTTTCATGCTTTAGGTTTAGTGAAAGTGAAACTGACTGCTTGTCAGAAATGAATAACTGTCGAGAATCTTGGTCAGATTTCTTTACAATGGTGGTGATAGGAATCTCCACAATCTACACTCCGAGTCTTCAGAGTGTTTATACGTAATAATGGTGAAACAGTGATAAACAGTCTTTGGGCACTATTGAGCATGTACCTTTGCATCTATGGAAACTCCACCAGTTTTCCCAAAGGTTCTGCATAATGCAGTGGTTGAGATGTAAAGATAACAGAGAATCAGATGTTCTTTACAGTGGTGGTGTGATGGGAACCAGGGGTCACCATGTCTACAACACACATATAGACATTTTGAGTTTATATATGGAATGTTGAGGAAGGTAAAACAATTGCCTTACAACATGTGCCTGCATGTGCTTCCTACTTCTCCATATATATGAGCTCACCAGACTAAGCCCCCTTGGGTGTTTACGGTGGTAGCAACTTCAGGCTCCTGCAGGTGGCGCTGCATGAGGATGATGGGGTTATAAATACCTGCGGGGTGTGAGTGACGGGATCCATAGATTGAGATGAGGTGCTACAGTGCAGTGAATGTCTCGTTCCATGTGTGGAAAATGGAGTGATTGCACTTGGGCGTGCCAAAGACCATAGTGTGAAGGAAGTAGCTGAATCTGCAGGTGTATGAAAGCGTACGGTCATACGGGTGTACCAGCAGTGGCTAAAATCCCAGTCTACAGGGAATTCTCCTCGGAATCGTACCAGGGAAGGCATCCACCAAATCTGGACCAACTGCACAATTCTTTGTGGTTGATCATATATATTCTGTATATACTACTTTTGATAACAACTTGTAAAAGTTTCACTGTATCCAAGATCATGCTGTTTAAGGCAGTCACTTTGAACCTTAAATGGCTCACAACAAAAAAGAAACTAATTGAAACAAATATAAATAAAAGTATATATAAATGTATTAAATACATAAATAAATAAATATAATACAAATAAAGGTGTTTAACATAGTGTGTAAACATCATGTAGTGTGTTCTAACACCAGTCCAGTCCCACTCATCCTGAAGTTATAAGGAATTCAGCCCAGACTGCCAATCAAAAGAGAGGTCATTTAAATATGTCGGTCTTAAAGGGACAGTAATAAAAAAAAACAGCCTGTTTTATTCAAAGTGATGTAAAAATGATATGGATATATGAATATTCATAAAATATAAATATTTTTGGTTCAATATGAGAAAAATCTAGGATATGGGCTCTTTAATTATTTCTAATTTTCTCTTACTATATCACTGAAGTAGCTCATTTTTAAGACGTGTTAATATTACTCTGAATATTGTACTGTTAAAACTCATTCTAATACTATTATTATTATTATTATTATTATTATGAGCATTGCAATCACTGCCATCTAAACAAAGACAGTAGTTCATATGCTGAGATGCTGTAGAGGAATTTTTTAGGTTTACTGCTTAGGACAGTTTTGTCACCTCTGGCTCTTCGTCCAGAGTGTGTCGGAGTGGAGAGTGCGTTACTGTGAGTGATGTTGATGTATGTCTGTCAATCTCCCACAGTGAGGATCACAGTGATGCCATCACAAATTACTCTCAATGTCACCGCAAACTCAATTTTGGTTTATTCTATTATTTGCTTATTGCTCAAAGATCCAGAACATTCCTCCTGTACAGCAGCATGTCACAGGATGGAGAAGCCTGTTACTGCTCAAATCAATGTCTATAAAAAACCAAATGATAGCAGATTTTCACTTAGTACACTCATTATCAGAAGAACAGCTACACCCAGAAGGGAGTGTGGGACTGCAGTGCTATTGGGAAGGAAGATAAAGGTTACCAGGAACAATAAATGATGATAAATTTAGACTCATATTGACAATCTCTATTGAGCTACACATACAGAAGTAATCATGTTGGGCCACCATGTTTGCTAACGCAACATGCCAGAGGTCTCGGCATAGAGTTTTAGAGGTTCCTAATGGTGTCCTGTGATAATCCATCCCATGCAGCTTGAATATTTTCACCCAGTTCCTGCAGATTATGTGGTAGGAGTGGAGGTGGAGTGACACCAGGCTTTCTGGATGTGTGACATGTGACAACAAACCGTTCATCTTGGCGCTGACCACGGTGCCTCAACACATTGATTTGTTGGTCGTCTCCACCAAGACAAAAGCGGGACTCATCACTGAAGTGATCTGGCACGACACCATTGCAGTCTTTGGTGATGTTGACATGGTGTTAAGGACAGTCATTGTAACGGTCTGTGTGTATGTAGTCCTGCGTGGTGCAGCCGTCTGCCAATGGTGCTGGCACTAACAGGATGACTCATGGAGGGCATCACTGCTGGCTGAATGTCCGCAATCGTGTCTGTCGTCAGGTACAGCAATAAGGCCCGTCCTTCCTTATGTCACATGCACGGCCGAGCATTGAACTTGAATCATTTGCAATGATGCAATTGTCTCACAATATCTACTCACCAAGTTTCATTCCTGTCGGTTGAATGAATGAATATATATTGAATGAATATATATGACTAGGACCAATACAAAGCTATTGTTTTCCAACATCTACGAACACACAAATTTTGAATGCCCGTCTAAGCACTCGGTTTCACCTCTTTACGTCCTGGTGTCACGCAGGAATGGATTTTCTTGTACTCTGTTTTGCATTTACATGATTCAAACATGTGCATAATTTCCGCATGAATAAAAGCACATCAACACAGTTAGTGGCGAAAAGCGAAACTGAAAGACGACATTCAAGCTGATGTTCGTGAGGACCTGATGTACTCATTGGAATTAAAATGGGAAGCATTTTTTTCCCGCCTGCAGCCTGAGGCTTTATTAAGCAAAGGTGCAATAGCTGCCTTATTTATGTCTGTTGTTTATGCTTTTTATGTGACACCATGGCAACACAACAGGAAGGGAGTCTTGTGGGGAGGAAGTAGTCCGGATGACAGCTGCCACCAGCTCAGCCTGAGAGGCCCTACAGCAGCCTTGGCCAACCAATACCACACGGTGCATTCAGCAGTTATCAAATAGTTTATCATATTCATCTCAAAACTGTGCAGATCCTGACTCAAATGTGGATAACAAATTTACATGAATAAATACATATGTAAATGCGTATAAATACATACATAAATACATAAATGCTCATATATATGTGTCTGTGTGTGTGTGTGTGTGTGTGTGTGTGTGTGTTACATTCACACAGCATAAACAGCAGCTTGCAAAAATAGAGATATGAGGTTTTGGTATGTAACATACCCTCACCAAGCACCTCCTGTTCTACCACATCTCAGAGGAAAAGAATGTTCATGAAACCAGTTTGAGATGACTTCTGCCATTAAAATCAATCAATCAATCAATCCATATTTATTTGTATAGCGCTTTTTACAACTAATGTTGTCTCAAAGCAGCTTTACAGAAAAGCATTTTATATAAAGGAAAAGAAAACACAGAGTCCATGTACAGACGTGGGAAAAGGAAATCCGGGTCCCCCGTGAGCAAGCCAGAGGCAACAGTGGCAAGGAAAAACTTCCTCAGAGTAAAAGGAAGAAACCTCGAGAGGAACCAGGCTCAAGGGGGGAACCCATCCTCTTCAGGTCGATCCCGGATGAAGAGAGAAAGACAGAGCTAACAGGAAAAGATGGTACATTGTGTGGTACATGGTACAGTTTTATGCTCACTTAAGCCAAAAAGAATGACAGGTTTGGCCAGAATGTAGTGGAGTAAACAGTAAGATATTAGACTCTGAACTGTATGTATGAACATATATTTAGTGTCAGGCATTGAAATGCATTTCTGCCCACTGAAAATGCACTGAAGTACAGTTGAAGGACATACAAAATCTTGGTGAGAGTCTGAATAATGCTGGGAAACTGTCAGGAATCATGTGGCATGAAGAGCTGGAATACTTTGTATTGTACTGTTAGGCAACAGCAGCCGGACCACAGTATTCCTTCACACCTCCGCGATTTGTTCTTCACCCTCATAGTTGCAGATACTGGGACACTCTGGTGAATAAACACTCTGGTGAATAAATCTGCATGTTAACAAAGAAATGTCATTTCATGAATGCACCAGAAGTTTGCACCTCCTTTGCTGTGGGATGTTCCTGCGACAAAGCTATCTACAAGGTCTTGAAGGGGAATTCCACCCATTTTTCAAAATTTCCGCATGATTAAATCATTAAGATGTAAACAAAGCCAATCAGAGTGGTTTGGTGTGAAAGGATGACAGTGGCCCTTTTTTGACCAAAAGAACTCTGGTTCTTGAACTAGTTTCTTTCAGGCTTCTTAGAACCATGGTGCTATTCAGGGAACCAGCATGCAATTGCAACAGTTTTTATTGGAACCAAGGACCGTCATTGCATACGTCAGCAACAGAGGGCGCTGCACAGTGGTAATAAAGAGTAGTACCAAGATGGTGGAGCATATAGATTATCTGCGAGCGTTTGTGCTGTTATTCCACGTTTGTTTATATCCAGAAAGCAAGCACAGATCAACTACTGGAGATAAGAAGACGTAGAAGAGGTTCTCCAGCAGACCACTGGGTTGCGCCATTGTTGCCTTCCCTGTCCCCATCAACTGACACAGCCACGCATGTTGTCACGGTTCGTGCTGAAGAACCTACTATTCTTTGGTTCCAGCAGGGAACAAACGTTTCGTGTTCCAAACCTGTTTATTTCTGATGTAAATGCACCAAACGGTTTAACATTAAGTGCATGGACTGGATCTGAACCCGTTTCAGCATGGTGGAAAAGGGCTAATTGGTGCTGAGAGGAACAAAAGGAACCAGACACCTGAAGTCCTAACCCTGTCTAACAGAGCATCTCATTGGTGATCCGTTTTAAGAAGTTTGTTGAAATCTGGGTCCAGGTGCATTAGTTGGTCAGATTAAAAACGTTTCAGTGTATAGAGTCAAATGTTTGCAGTTTAAGCACTGTTTATTGATTGTAGTTGCTGACAGAGTCTTTACATATCAAGTAATTATAACTGGTTTGACTGAAATAAACATAGAAGTTGCATTGGTCTTAACGGGATGATTTATTGCAATTGGTTTGTTTTGTTATGGACTCTTATTATAGAATTTAGAATTTTAGACTTATTTTAGAAGCACTTATTTGACAAAGTGTGCTTGCACACAGAGGAATTTGACCTCCACACATAACCCATCTATGCAGTGATACACATGCACACACAGGTGGGCAGTGAATACACTTGCCCGAAGCAGTGAACAGCCCTATCCACAGCACCCATGGAGCAGTTGAGGGTCAGGTGCCTTGCTCAAGGGCACTTCAGTCATGTCCGGTTGGTTCAGGGGATTCAACTAGCAACCTTATGGTCACGTGGCTAACTCCCCAACCTCCGGCCCACAACAGCCCTTACATCAGATATGTTATAGAGGCCGAAACAAGGAGGGAAGCAGGGATATATATCTCTCCCTCCTTCCCTAGGGAGAAAAGCTTCCCCTTATGTAAGGGATGGCTGTGGTCGACAACAGCTGGAAAATAAAGCACCACAAAATCTTTTAACAGCAGTGAACACTACAGTGTCATTATCAATCTGTTCATGGTGGAGGGATACATGCAGGGTGCTGTAAGGCAAGATAGTCCCCAAAGAAAACATAGTTTTCTCAGATTTACTGCTATTTTACCATAATCAGCATCCCATATAAGCACTCAGAAGACATGTGTAGGTTCAGTGGTGGTTTTAAAAGGTAAATACTGTAGCTATATAGCTATATTTGTGTTGTAGCTGTGATCCCTGTTCCCAGAGCTCTCTCAGTGAACCATTTCACCATTTGAAAGACTTTGTTTCCATCTTGACCACTTCTGATTTCAGCAGAAATTTTATTTGTAAAAAATGGGTGGAATTGCCTTTTAATAAATGTCATAAGTATATAAGAGTGCCCATGTGAGCTACTGAAACCTGTCATGAAGAAAACTGGACCAGTATGTTTGCTGTTGCTTGGAAGTCACCCCTGTGTGCAGCAGATACATACTATGACTCCGAGTCCCTTTAGAGTGCAGACTGGAATGAGGCCTGGTACAGTCGGGTGTTTACACGGATGTGTGTGGAGGTCTAATTAGGCATTGCGATGACTTGATTATAACTGACTAGGCAAGTAATTCAATTACGAATGCATCAAAACTGCATCAGCGCATCATAGTTGCCTGGGTTACAAACAAATATACATTTCCATTTACTACGACTGCAGTTTGTGCACATGTACGAGTGAGGTGTTCATGCTCTTGTGTGTGGTGGTACATTTATTTCATTTCCAGTCAAAACAAGTTGATTTTTGAGGAGATGGTTCTAAGGAGACCAAATATATATGGTATATTCAGCAATCCACATAATGCATAACAGGTAAAACTGCATACATTACAGAAACAGCAGTGCTGCTGGAGTGTTTAAACACTGTGTCCACTTACTGTCCACTCTATTAGACACTCCTACCTTGCTGGTCCACCTTGTAGATATACAGACAGAGACGATAGCTCATCTGCTGCTGCACAGTGCAGTGTTGGTCATCCTGTAGTCCTTCATCAGTGGTCACAGAACGCTGCCACAGGACGCTGTTGGCTGGATAGTTTTGGTTGGTGGTCAATTCTCAGTCCAGCGGTGACACTGAGGTGAGGCTGCTGTGTCTGATCCACTCACACCAGCACAACACACACTAACACAAAACCACCATGCCACATAATACCTGCTCTGTGGTGGTCCTGTGGGGGTCCTGACCATTGAAGAACAGGGTAATAAAGTATACAGAGAATCAGATGGACTACAGTCTGGAACTGTAGAACTACAGATTGCTCATATATGGTCAGTGGACCTGATATAATGGTAAATATACTATATACTATAATGAGTATAGAAACTAGGAGGTGGTTTTAATGTTATGGCTGAAGTATTATATATATATTGCAGTTGAGTGTGAAATCATTCGTATGTCTCACAATGTCAAACCTACCCACCAATTTCATTCCTGTCGGTTGATTCCTTCTGGGTGCAGCTATTAGTGCAACCATTCTTTTGAGGATGAGTGTATGTGTCCTCCTGCTTTTGTGTCCTGACACTGAAAAGCACGGACCCAATGACCATTTGGACAGGAAACTGAATAAGGCCTCGGACGTTTCCACAGCACTGAATGTCAGTGAGAACTGCTGCCGTGTGACAAATGAAATCACATCAGTCTCTTGATTCCTCATCAAACCTCCCACGCTCAGTCTGACAGAGGATCCAAACAGAGAGAGCGGCACGGCAAACGCTGCCCACACACGCACTCCACGGACACACACGCTTATATGAAAGCTTTACAGAATGTGTGCATATCCAGCCAGAGCGAGTTTCTAGGAATTCTACACCAAAGCCTCAAACACACCCTCTTTTCCCACCATGTAAATAAGGGTGTGCTGAAGTAGCCTGGCTGCAGAGGGACCGTAGAGCTGGGGCCTGACTGACAGAGTGCGTCTCTGTGGTTTGACTCTCTGACATTAGAGCTTCCAAGTGACAGCACCTCACCGCGACACATCTTTCCCAGCATGCCGCGCTCACACTCCGGGTGTGTGACCCCACACGAACTGTCCACCCGCTGGCACCCGCATGGGCCAATCAGCTGCAGGAAAACAGGAAGAGCTCTGCAGCGGCACTTAACAGTAAAAGAGCAGAAGCTGTACTGCTGTGGCGGTGGAGGCAGTGGTGAAACAGTCGCGGTGTGGAGCAGTAGTATTGCATGATATGCAGCAGAAATCAGCAAAATACAGTCATGCATAAGCAGGATTTCAGCAGCATATTTAAACAATGCTTATAGTTAAAGGTGACATAATTTAATAAGCAGACATTTTAGTATTGTTATTCAATTGAAACAAACTATATAACTAAACATAATCTCTATATTTAGATAAAACAGGTACACCCCTACATGTACTGTGTATCGCTATTTCACAGGTGTCTAATTGAAACCAGGGGCACCCCTTTAGGTGCTAATGTTTGGATGAACCTGTCGTATTCAAACTTCAGATATCTGGTCTAGTTTGCTCTTTGTTGTTACAGTTTGGGGTATCATCATGTCTAGATCGAAAGAGCTCACTGAGACCTTCCGAAACATTGAAAATCAAACCGTCTGCTGTCCAGAAAATCATCTACAAGTGGAGAAGATGTAAAACCACTGTCCAGCCCAGGCTGGCCAACCTGGGAGGTAATGCTAATCAACATCTAGTCAAAGACCAGCAGTCAGTTGCACCAAGCTGGCCGTAAGTTCAATTGTTGCCAAGTTTGAATGTAAACTGCCACTACATTCAAGTTTACGAGCTACTAGAATTTCACTGGTTGCACCAAGTAACACAGTTTCAATGTAACTTTAGGTTGTAACTTCAAATCTGCATATACCCTGCAGTTCTGCTGTAAGCTATCAGTTAGCCCTCAGTCCAACTTCTCAAGAGTGTCTGCCATATTTATGACCAGGTAAAAACTTAGTCACCTGTGGCTGAAACATACATAATACCATGTAATACATCCACAAACATGGATAACAGCCTTCTGAAACATTACAAATCAATCCGTCCGCTGTCCAGAAGATCATCTACAAGTGGAGAAGACTTAAAACCACTGTCCACCCCAGGTTGACCAACATGGCTTGAGGAATCATTTGCTGCTGAAAAAGAACATTGGGGCAAGACTGAAGTTTGCTAGTCAGTTTCTAGGCAGGGACCAGGACTTCTGAAATGGTTTGCTATGGACGGACGTATCAAAGGTAGTGTAGTTTGGCCACAGTACCAGAATCCATGTCTGGCAAAAACCAAAAGCTGCACTTGATCATAATTCAATTCAGTTAAGCTCAGTTCAATTCAACATTACTGTCATTTTACCAATACACATTATACACATTACTACAAATAGATAAATAAGCAATAGTGCAAATACACAGTAAATATAAAGATATGCATAGACATTACCTGTAGGTTAGAGTATGGCTAGAACTAAGATACAAGCAGCAGTAAGCATGCATATGTACTACAACGAAATACACCCTAAGTGTATCATTGTGAACCTCATACCAGCTGTAAAGCATCGTGGTGGAAATGTTACGGTTTGGGGCTGCTTTGCTGACCGACTTGCAGTCATGTAGTATAGACTATGCATTCTCTTTCATACCAGAGAGTGCTTGAGGAGGATGGGAGGCCATCTGCCAAAAAGCTGTAGCTGAGAAAGTGGACCCTACAACAGGATAATGACCCAAACATACAAGTAAATACACCAAGGAATGAGTCAAAAGGGAGTAAAGGAGGAGTGTTTCTGTTGGTCCTTCTATCAGTGTTGTTCTCTTATGAAGCAGAAGAAAAAGATGGAAAAGATGCATGTTTTTTCTTTGGACAGCAATATACAGGGATTACAAGTTTGTTGTCTAAAGCTGCGGTGCCCTCAAAATCAACATGGAGTTCCATTTTTGATTCAGACAGTTAATAGAAAAGTATCCAACATGCCCTAAAACGGCCTGTCGTTCCACTGAGCACCAACTCGCTCTACACTGCAGTTGACCATACTCTGTTTATAAACTCACTGGACAGAAAAATAAGTCACCTTGTGTATTTAAGGAGGTAGGAACTTCAGGTTTCACGCTCGGCCGTGAAAATGACAGGCCTTATCGCTGTATCTGACTGACCCAACAGCCACAATTGCAGACATTCAGCAAGCAGTGTTGCCCTCCCTGAGTCATCCTGTTAGTGCCAGCGCTATTGGCAGACGGCTGCACCACGCAGGACTACATGCATGCAGACCGTTACGACGACTGTCCTTAACACCACGTCAACGTCACCAAAGACTGCAATGGTGTCGTGCCAGACTGTCATGGAGTGACTCAGAATGGCAGCGGGTCATCTTCAGAGACGAGTCCCACTTTTGTCTTGGTGGAGACGACCAATGAATCCGTGTGTGGAGGCACCATGGTCAGTACCAAGATGAATGGTTTGTTGTCACACGTCACATGTCCAAAAGGCCTGGTGTCACTCCACCTCCACCCCTACCGCACAATCTGCAGGAACTGTGTGAGAATATTCAAGCTGCATGGGATGGATGATCACAGGACACCATTAGGAACCTCTACAGCTCCATGCCGAGATGTCTGGCAAGTTGTGTTAGCAAACATGGCGGCCCGACCCCGTACTGAGAGACACTACTTCTGTATATGTAGCTCAGTAAATATTGATCATATCAGTCTAAATTTATCATCATTTATTGTTCCTGGTAACCTTTATCTTCCTTCCCAATAGCACTGCAATGCCACACTTCTTGGGTGCAGATTTTCTTCTGATGATAAGTGTACAAACACAACTGTGGTACTGACTGGAGATTTACAGTCTGCACTTCTTTTAATGAGCTATAACTGATAAATAATTCATATGAACTTGATATATAAAACAACTAGAACTATGATTCTGAGTATGTGTTATGGTTTTGCTGAAGCTTTGCTGAAGCTACATGTGGTCAGATCACAGGTCTGATTTTCTTTTATGGACTCAACAAAACCTGCAAACGTCAAACCCAGACACATGTTCCCCATTCTGACTGAAAGCACTCTTATTTAATATGTGCAACCGTCTCAGCAAACGATCCTCCTGCTTCCCTCCTCTGTAGCTGACTGTCTGTGTGTGACACTGACGTCATGTTTCCATTGCTGCACGCGTCACGTGTGATGTGAGACGCCGTGGTCACCGTGGCTGGAACAGTCAGCCTGTTGTTTTGCCTGCGCTGCTGTCCGGCTGAGGACGGAGCCTAGAAAGACATGCTGTCACTCAACGTGGAAATGTCAGTGATACTAAAGCCTGGCTGACTCTTGTGAAATAAGATCCACCAACACTCTCACAAACACACACACACACACAATTACAGAACAGTCGGTCATATATATATATATATATATATATATATATATATATATA
>JAVGWN010001877.1:0-11780 GCA_034552555.1 Semaprochilodus insignis | reverse complement strand
CTAATGGTGAAACCCAAGACCCTGAAGCTGGGGACTCTCTCCTCAACTTCTGTGTTGATGTGGATAGGAATGTGTGTGGTCAAATAGGCAGATGAATTGCTGTCAGGTTAACACTGCAACAGGTCCACAGCACAGCGATGTATAGTCTCGTTTGGGGGGGATGTATCTGTCCAGTAAGCTCCACTGTAACTGTGACCTGCTGATTAGGGGCATTATTGTGCAGCATATGGTTCAGTAGTATTGATATGTAATGTAGTATAACTATGTTTTGTAGTATATGTGTGAATTATTAGTTTCTGAGTGTAATCTTTAAAGCTACATGTTTGGTTCAGATTGACCTCACGCCTAAATACTAATTCCATCAGTGCGGTTCCCCTGCAGTCCAGGTTGGGGCGCTAACTGTATGAGTGAAGTTCTCCAGCCCCAGTAAAGCGGAGAAGCAGAAGCTCCGCTCTGATCTTGGTCCCACCTCCGCTCTTCTACAGTGCTGCTGGATGGAGGTAAACAGGAGCTGCTCTGATGAAGGTAGAACTCTGTTTAATAGCTCTACAGGGGCTTTTTACTGCACTTGCGCACTAATGCTTGGAGAGATGATCACTTTTAGAACAGCAGAGTGAAATATGGAGACAGCTCAGGAGCAGCTTTTATCAGGAGCTGACTGAGGAGTAGAAGCTAGATCCTTAGTGGTGCTGAACACTGATTTGTCATTATTAAGCAATTTGATAGATTCTTCTGTTTTGGTATGCGCTTAATCAAAGATCTTTGTTCCTAACCATCTGAAATTTTGATTTTCCCAGGTCTTTTTCCTAATGTTATATAAAGCCAGTCTGCAGAAAAAGAACACAAGAGGTCATGCATTATTGTCAGTTGAGATTGTATTTGATTTGAGAATCTCCAGTTCACAGTTTGTTCTTATCCAGCAAAGACAGGCTCCACTCCTGAATTCTGCAGGTCATTGTTACTGAGCTCCAACTCTTTCTGGGAGGATTTATCAAGATTCAAAACGGATCCCAGTTTATCACGTGTGTTTCACCTAAGATTCCACAACATCAGTCTGCAGACAGACAACACAACAGACTGTGCAGAATTGTCAGTTTAGTTTGTAGTTCTTGCTGACCTGAGAATCTCTAGTTTGGAGTGTGAACTCCTCAGTCCAGGACAGAGTAGCTACACTTCTACATTTTTTCTTTGGAGATGACACTTCTAAAGTCATTGCTACTGAGATCCAAATATTTCAGGGAGTTTTTTAATTAATTAATTAATTTATTTATTTTATTTATATGTGTATGTATATATAAAATTTTAATTGTATCAGTATAGTTCCCCTGCAGTCCAGGTGGGGCGCTAATTGTATGAGCATCGTTCCCCTGCAGTCCAGGTGGGGCGCTAATTGTGTCAGCATAGTTCCCCTGCAGTCCAGGTGGGGGCGCTAATTGTGTCAGTGCGGTTCCCCCTGCAGTCCAGGTGGGGGCGCTAATTGTATGAGTGAGGTTCTCCAGCCCCAGAAAAGCGGAGAAGCAGAAGCTCCGCTCTGCTCTCCGCCCCCCACCTCCGCTCTTCTACAGTGCTGCTGGAGGGAGGTAAACAGGAGCTGCTCTGATGAAGGTAGAACTCTGTTTAATAGCTCTACAGGGGCTTTTTACTGCACATGCGCACTAATGCTTGGAGAGATGATCACTTTTAGAACAGCAGAGTGAAATATGGAGACAGCTCAGGAGCAGCTTTTATCCGGAGCCGACTGAGGAGTAGAAGCTAGATCCAGAGCCCTTGCTTCGGGGTCAGAAATGTCGTTTTTCCAATGTTTAACCGAGGAGCTCCAAGACAGTGTCATATTTAAGATCAGACACATTAAAACAAATATGATTCTTCAGGGGTTCTTTTGTAAATGAAGTGACCCCAAGGTTCTAGATCCATTTGCATACCTAAATGGGTCTTGAGATGGCTGGAGAATGTATATGGTTCTATATAGCACCACTGGAACAGTAGAAACTTGAACGTTTTTGTGAATTCAGTTGCTTAGTGGTGTTGAACCCTGATTTGATGGATATATAAAGAGAATGATACAGTGTTGGTTCAGAGTAATATAATTAATTATTTCTATGGTATGTTCTTAATCAAAGATTTTGTTCCTAACAGTCTTTAATTTTGACTAGGACTTTGGAGTTTGGGCATTTTATTGGCACATTCCAAATCAGTGATCCTTGTTCCTAACCATCTGAAATTTTGATTTTCCCAGGTCTTTTTCCTAGTATTATACAAAGCCACTCTGCAGAGAAAGAACACAAGAGATCATGCGGTATAGTCAGTTGAGTTTGTACTTCTTGTTGATTTGAGAATCTCCAGTTCACAGTGTGATCTCATCCAGCAAAGACAGGCTCCACTCCTGAATCCTGCAGGTCATTGTTACTGAGCTCCAACTCTTTCTAGGAGGATTTATCTAGTTTCAAAACTGATTCTGGTTTTTCAGGACAGAGTAGCTGCACTTCAGATTTTTTTTCTTTGGAGTTGACACTTCTGAAGTCATTGCTACTGAGGTCCAAATATTTCAGGGAGTTTTTTTCTTCTTTTTTGGTACGCGCGTAATCAAAGATCTTTGTTCCTAACCATCTGAAATTTTGATTTTCCCAGGTCTTTTTCCTAATGTTATACAAAGCCAGTCTGCAGAAAAAGAACACAAGATGTCGTGCCGTATAGTCAGTTTAGATTGTTGTTGATTTAAGAATCTCCAGTTCACAGTTTGATCTCATCCAGCAAAGACAGGCTCCACTCCTGAATCCTGCAGGTCATTGTTAAAGAGTTGGACCTCAGTCTGGGAGGATTGATCTGGTTTCAAAACTGATCCCAGTTTTTCAGGACAGAGTAGCTGCACTTCTACATTTCTTCTCTGGAGGTGACACTTCTGAAGTCATTGCTACTGAGCCCCAAATGTTTCAGGGAGGGTTTTTTTTTTGGTACGCGCTTAATCAAATATCTTTGTTCCTAACCATCTGAAATGTTAGACTTTGGAATTCAGGGATTTTTTTTTTTTTTTTTTTTTTTAAACATTCCAGTGCATCCCTGCCTGTGCTCTGTTGGTGTGGTACCCCTAGTCCCAGCTACAGCTTATTTCTGTTGCCTCCCAGTCAGGGGGCTGGCACTAAACGACTAGGTACGAGTCACCAAAACCGAACACCCAAACTTTACTGCTCCAGACTCTGTACTTTTGACCTAAGAGGATAGGTGGTTTTAAAGGTGTTGTGAGCTGGTAGCGGGAACGCTAAGTCACAGGAGCTAATATGTTTCCCCAGTCTCTGGGGTGTGCAACATATCCAAGATTGGTGATTCTAGGGTTAAAGGTTGAGGAGCTACAGGCCTTAATAATAATGGGGAAAGTTAGGAAGCAAATATACATGTTTATTCATGATTTGGAAAAAGTTTAGGTACCTAAAACTGTACCTGTGTGTGTGTGTGTGTGTGTGTGTGTGTGTGTATGTATGTATATGTATGTATGTAATGAGAGAGAGAGTGTTTTGGAATCAACATCTTTTTTTTAGTGGCAAATATCTATTTTTGGGACTTGGAATCATACATTTTGTTTCAAGATTAATAGTTTGCAAAGTATGAGACCAAATACACATTTCACTGGAATTGAGATTCTAACCTTCCAACAATGTAATATGTATCCGTTTATGTCATGGAACATATAGGAGAGCACCCCAAATATTACACTGTAAATTCAAGCCATACAGTGTGCACAACACAACATATTTGTGTTTGATGATTCTAGGGTCAAAGCTTGAGTAGTCTAGGGCACACTTTCAAGAACATGGTGTGAATCCCTTTTGTTTCCCATTGGAGTAGATAAGAGAACATCCCAAATGTAAAATATGAGTCTGTAAATCAGCTGTTCTGCCAGAAAAACTCAAAAGACTAAAGTGATGGAAATTGTATTTTAAAGTATGTTATGTTACTTTTCCTGTGAATGGCTACAGATACACTTTTTTAGGACTTGGTCATGTGACTTAAGCAATTTCAGTCATTTCTCCATAACTTTTAGGCCTAGCAAAACCAAACTGGGATATGTAGTACGTGCTGAGCCTCCCACTGAGTCTTGACCAAATTTGGATATGTTTTATGTGCCATGCCCCCGAAGGACACATTTGAGATTTGTAGTCCTGCGATTAGGCATTCCCTTCGTGACCTGGGTAACACCATTTAGGACTCAGACCTCTCAGGCTCAGGCCTCTAGAGCTAGTTTGGAATAGTTGCTCTAGGACAACATGCAATAAGAGAATAAAGGGAAATAATTCCTATATTTGGAATAATTCCATAAAGACCATATGCAATAGGAGAATAGGAAAAGAGTTCCAAGATTTGGAATAATCCCAAAGATACCATGTATTAGGAGATTAGGGGAAAAGAGACATTTTGTGACGTAATTCCGAATTCGTGATCTACAGCTAAAGAGTGCCATGGCAAATAAAGAGAAATGCAGCAAGAATGCAGATGAACTCCTGAAGTATGAAGTCTATTAAAATGTTGCTTATTGTTGATTATTGGCAGATCATTTTCAGTTTAATTGTTGATTTTTAACTATTACAGAATTTGAATAAAAAATGCTCAAGCCCAAGATGATTTTCCGAGGTTCGAGCACAAATTCCAAGTTGCGTATTGCAATGTACTTGAACACCCTAAACAAACCTGGCATTTACCTGCTGTGTTGAATCAGGATTGATTGAGCAGGAAACTCACCAATTTGTGCAGGACCCTGGCGCTCCAGGATTGGGGTTTGCCTCCCCTGTCCATGCTTTAGACAATTTGGACAATTTGTATGCCTGTCATGCAGCCATTTGAAAATGCCTTCTTTGTTTCTCAGCCCTGGTCCTGGAGGCACCCTGGCCTGCACATCTGAGTGGACCTCCTGCTTTAACACCCCCTGCAGCTCTGAAAGGGCTTGTTTAGGAGCCGAGGAGTTTTGTCAGGTGTTTTGGGAGCAGGAAAGCAGGGGAAAAAGTGCAGGGCAGCGAGCCTCCAGGACCAGGGCTGGGAAACACTGCCCTAGGCCGAACACATTGTAGTCCTGGATTGTGTTTCATTTCACAGTGATATGTTTTCAGTTCAATTGATGTAAATAATTTGTTCTTTCTTTTCCAGAGGTGCGGTTCTGTTGCACGTCTTTTCTGCTCCTGGTGTCCACTTGCCTTAAATTTACCTTCATAATTCCAACAAGAGAATTCCCCCCAACAGTAATACGTCTCCCAGGGGAAAAGAAGCGTGAGAGTATGATGTCCAAAAGCAGCTCCAGCACATCCACTGGTACTCCCTACTCCGACACATCTTACAGAACATTAGAGAAAAGGACAGACAAGCCGCGAGCCCACACCTGTCAGGACTGTGGGAAGAGTTTTACTAAGCAGAGTATTCTCAGAATACACCAGCGCATCCACACAGGAGACACTCCGTATTGCTGTTCAGACTNATTGCTGTTCAGACTGTGGGAAGAGCTTTTGTAATGGAGATGCTCTCCGAAAACACCGGCGCGTCCACACGGGAGAGAAACCCTTTCACTGCTTAGAGTGCGGGAAGAGCTTTAATCAAAAGGGTCATCTCAAAGCACACCAGCGCATCCACACGGGAGAGAAACCGTATCACTGCTCAGAGTGTGGGAAAATATTTACCTCAAGTAGTTCTCTCCAACACCACCAGCTCGTTCACACGGGAGAGAAACCCTACCAGTGCTCAGAGTGTGGGAGCAGTTTTACTAAGCTGAATAACCTCCAAACACACCAGCGCATCCACACCGGAGAGAAGCCGTATCACTGTTCTGAGTGCGGGAAGAGCTTTCGTCAAGTAGGTAGTCTCCGGATACACCAGCGCATCCACACTGGAGAGAAGCCGTATTACTGTTCTGAGTGCGGGAAGAGCTTTCGTCGTGGAGGTAGTCTCCGGATACACCAGCGCATCCACACCGGAGAGAAACCCTATCACTGCTCGGAGTGCGGTAAGAGCTTTAATCAACTCTGTCATTTCAGAGTACACCAGCGCATCCACACGGGAGAGAAACCGTATCACTGCTCAGACTGTGGGAAGAGTTTTACTACAAAGAGTGATCTCCAACAACACCAGCGCGTTCACACAGGACAGAAACTGTATTCATGTTCAGAGTGTGGGTGGAGCTTTAATAAACTGAATAATCTTCAAGCACACCAGCACATTCACACCGGAGAGAAACCGTTTCACTGTTTGGAGTGCAGGAAGAGCTTTACTGCACACAGTAGTCTCAAAACCCACCAGCGGATTCACACCGGAGAGAAACCATTTCAGTGTTCAGACTGTGGGAAGAGCTTCACTACACATGGTCGTCTCCAAACCCATCAGTGGATTCACACTGGAGAGAAACCGTTTCAGTGTTCAGAGTGTGGAAAGAGATTTACTACACACGATAGTCTCCAAACCCACCAGCGGATTCACACCAGAGAGAAACCATTTCATTGTTCAGACTGTGGGAAGAGCTTTACTACACGCAGTAGTCTCCAAACCCACCAGTGGATTCACACAGGAGAGAAACCGTTTCAGTGTTCAGAGTGTGGAAAGAGCTTTACTGCACACAGTAGTCTCAAAACCCACCAGCGGATTCACACAGGAGAGAAACCATTTCAGTGTTCAGACTGTGGGAAGATCTTCACTACACATGGTAATCTCCAAACCCACCAGCGGATTCACACCGGAGAGAAACCGTTTCAGTGTTCAGACTGTGGGAAGAGATTTACTACACGCAGTAGTGTCCAGAAACACCAGCGCGGAGTGTGCTCAGAGTGAGGGGAGAGATTTAACCAAGTGAATCATCTCAAAACCCACCAGCAGATTCACACAGCTGAGAAACCGGAGTGTGGGCGGAGCTTCAGGCATTGCGTTTCTTAAAGCATCATAAGAGCTCTATGAAGGAGTGCACAAGTCCTGACGAAATTTGTACATGTGTATTCTTGAGAAGGTTTTTAAAGTGTGTGTAAATACGTACGTATGTATGTGAACACAGTGTCTCTGAGGATGATGATGATGTGAGGAACAGTGATGAAGACTTGGTTGAACTGAATGTGTTTATCATCGTGTGATTGTTGTCCATAATTACTTATATATGCAAAGATAACGAGAGCGTGACCGCTCAGCCCACTGCTGTCTCGGTTTAGGGTCAGTGATGCCACTGTCCAGTGTAGTCTTCCTTCAGGACAGTGCTCGGTGGAGACCTAAGGACACATTGCTGTATGTTAATCTAACAACAGGAAACTGGGAAGCTACCGTCACCCTGGATCCATGAGGTAATGTAGCGATATGGGACTCCAAACAAGTTGGGACGGCTGGTCAAATAAAACAGACAGCAGTGATTTGTAAGTCCTGTTTGAGCAGCGTTTATTTGAATCCAGTGTAAATGCATTATTGATGTTCAGTAAATTGTATATACAGTATTAATGTAAACTGGTTATCTACTGTTTCTGTATTTCTGTAATATGTAGTTATTATGAATACTTAAAAGGTTGGGGCGGAGCATGTTACCACTGTGTTTTGGGTACAGTGGGCACGGATTGTTGTGGTGAAACGGGACATTTTTGACCATTCTTACTGTGTTTGCTGATCGTTTTCCAGGCGGCCCCTGCTGTCCAGCGAGTCTAGTATATGGTTGCTGTCTGGGTGCCAATAATTTCTGTTTTCCTTTGCTATAAGCAAAGTTAAAATGATTAAGATCATTACAAACAAGATCGGGATCAGTGATCACGTAGTTCCAATGTGATTCCCCCTGCAGTCCAGGTGTGTAGTCCCTCCAGGGTCCCTAGAAGCCCCCTGCACAGTTTAGTGCTTTCCTGCTCCCAACACACCTGATCCAACTCATCAACCCATTAACAAGCCCTTTCAGAGCTGCAGGGAGTCCACTAAGATGCACAGGACAGGGTGCCTCCAGGACCAGGGCTGAGAAACACTGTTCTAGACAGTGGCCAATAGTGGTAAATAGTTGATGAGAATTTGGTGTTGTTGATGGACCCTGAGCTTTTGAAACTGGAAAGTGACTTCGGGTTTTCTGAGACTATAAAGACGCCAAGCCCAGTGCAAATAAACAACAACAAAATAACACCTGCATGTCATCATTTACGTACATGCTCAAAACTATTTATTGCAGTCCAAATAAACCACACAAGTGAATAACACTTGGTGTGTAAAGGCCATTAGAATTGCAGTCGAATTAAAAGGGAATCTTGCAGGTGGTTCTATGATAAACATCAGGAAGCTTGTCTTTGTTCCTTGAACGTGCACAGTAACGTTGTGTAGTAATACTAATTGTAAGCTAATTTTGGAATAACTGCTCTAAACCTGAATTAATGTGCCCAGACCTCTAAAAATAACCAGTATTTTAATGTTTCTGTTTTGGAGTTCCAGCACCAACATAGTGTTCCTAAAAACAGACTCTACCTTCTACACTTCTACCTTCACATAAGCCAGAAAAGTCTGTCCTGCAGTCTCAAGGTTCCTTAACCCTGTGCCAACATTCTCAAGAATGTGTTACCTCAGAACTCATCTTCAGGTACTCCTGCATCCCGTCTGTGTTTGTGAATGTTCTTAGCAACAGGAAATTAGCACTACCCCTCGGTCTGGTCTAGTTTTATGAAGTCAGTAGCAGGAGTCGTAGTTCTGGGTAAAGGACTATAAAAATAGTGTTGTTGTGGTTCACCCACCACAGCTGAGGTGCTGTCCCCCCAGAAGATGGCCTCACCTCTAATGGTGAAACCCAAGACCCTGAAGCTGGGGACTCTCTCCTCAACTTCTGTGTTGATGTGGATAGGAATGTGTGTGGTCAAATAGGCAGATGAATTGCTGTCAGGTTAACACTGCAACAGGTCCACAGCACAGCGATGTATAGTCTCGTTTGGGGGGGATGTATCTGTCCAGTAAGCTCCACTGTAACTGTGACCTGCTGATTAGGGGCATTATTGTGCAGCATATGGTTCAGTAGTATTGATATGTAATGTAGTATAACTATGTTTTGTAGTATATGTGTGAATTATTAGTTTCTGAGTGTAATCTTTAAAGCTACATGTTTGGTTCAGATTGACCTCACGCCTAAATACTAATTCCATCAGTGCGGTTCCCCTGCAGTCCAGGTTGGGGCGCTAACTGTATGAGTGAAGTTCTCCAGCCCCAGTAAAGCGGAGAAGCAGAAGCTCCGCTCTGATCTTGGTCCCACCTCCGCTCTTCTACAGTGCTGCTGGATGGAGGTAAACAGGAGCTGCTCTGATGAAGGTAGAACTCTGTTTAATAGCTCTACAGGGGCTTTTTACTGCACTTGCGCACTAATGCTTGGAGAGATGATCACTTTTAGAACAGCAGAGTGAAATATGGAGACAGCTCAGGAGCAGCTTTTATCAGGAGCTGACTGAGGAGTAGAAGCTAGATCCTTAGTGGTGCTGAACACTGATTTGTCATTATTAAGCAATTTGATAGATTCTTCTGTTTTGGTATGCGCTTAATCAAAGATCTTTGTTCCTAACCATCTGAAATTTTGATTTTCCCAGGTCTTTTTCCTAATGTTATATAAAGCCAGTCTGCAGAAAAAGAACACAAGAGGTCATGCATTATTGTCAGTTGAGATTGTATTTGATTTGAGAATCTCCAGTTCACAGTTTGTTCTTATCCAGCAAAGACAGGCTCCACTCCTGAATTCTGCAGGTCATTGTTACTGAGCTCCAACTCTTTCTGGGAGGATTTATCAAGATTCAAAACGGATCCCAGTTTATCACGTGTGTTTCACCTAAGATTCCACAACATCAGTCTGCAGACAGACAACACAACAGACTGTGCAGAATTGTCAGTTTAGTTTGTAGTTCTTGCTGACCTGAGAATCTCTAGTTTGGAGTGTGAACTCCTCAGTCCAGGACAGAGTAGCTACACTTCTACATTTTTTCTTTGGAGATGACACTTCTAAAGTCATTGCTACTGAGATCCAAATATTTCAGGGAGTTTTTTAATTAATTAATTAATTTATTTATTTTATTTATATGTGTATGTATATATAAAATTTTAATTGTATCAGTATAGTTCCCCTGCAGTCCAGGTGGGGCGCTAATTGTATGAGCATCGTTCCCCTGCAGTCCAGGTGGGGCGCTAATTGTGTCAGCATAGTTCCCCTGCAGTCCAGGTGGGGGCGCTAATTGTGTCAGTGCGGTTCCCCCTGCAGTCCAGGTGGGGGCGCTAATTGTATGAGTGAGGTTCTCCAGCCCCAGAAAAGCGGAGAAGCAGAAGCTCCGCTCTGCTCTCCGCCCCCCACCTCCGCTCTTCTACAGTGCTGCTGGAGGGAGGTAAACAGGAGCTGCTCTGATGAAGGTAGAACTCTGTTTAATAGCTCTACAGGGGCTTTTTACTGCACATGCGCACTAATGCTTGGAGAGATGATCACTTTTAGAACAGCAGAGTGAAATATGGAGACAGCTCAGGAGCAGCTTTTATCCGGAGCCGACTGAGGAGTAGAAGCTAGATCCAGAGCCCTTGCTTCGGGGTCAGAAATGTCGTTTTTCCAATGTTTAACCGAGGAGCTCCAAGACAGTGTCATATTTAAGATCAGACACATTAAAACAAATATGATTCTTCAGGGGTTCTTTTGTAAATGAAGTGACCCCAAGGTTCTAGATCCATTTGCATACCTAAATGGGTCTTGAGATGGCTGGAGAATGTATATGGTTCTATATAGCACCACTGGAACAGTAGAAACTTGAACGTTTTTGTGAATTCAGTTGCTTAGTGGTGTTGAACCCTGATTTGATGGATATATAAAGAGAATGATACAGTGTTGGTTCAGAGTAATATAATTAATTATTTCTATGGTATGTTCTTAATCAAAGATTTTGTTCCTAACAGTCTTTAATTTTGACTAGGACTTTGGAGTTTGGGCATTTTATTGGCACATTCCAAATCAGTGATCCTTGTTCCTAACCATCTGAAATTTTGATTTTCCCAGGTCTTTTTCCTAGTATTATACAAAGCCACTCTGCAGAGAAAGAACACAAGAGATCATGCGGTATAGTCAGTTGAGTTTGTACTTCTTGTTGATTTGAGAATCTCCAGTTCACAGTGTGATCTCATCCAGCAAAGACAGGCTCCACTCCTGAATCCTGCAGGTCATTGTTACTGAGCTCCAACTCTTTCTAGGAGGATTTATCTAGTTTCAAAACTGATTCTGGTTTTTCAGGACAGAGTAGCTGCACTTCAGATTTTTTTTCTTTGGAGTTGACACTTCTGAAGTCATTGCTACTGAGGTCCAAATATTTCAGGGAGTTTTTTTCTTCTTTTTTGGTACGCGCGTAATCAAAGATCTTTGTTCCTAACCATCTGAAATTTTGATTTTCCCAGGTCTTTTTCCTAATGTTATACAAAGCCAGTCTGCAGAAAAAGAACACAAGATGTCGTGCCGTATAGTCAGTTTAGATTGTTGTTGATTTAAGAATCTCCAGTTCACAGTTTGATCTCATCCAGCAAAGACAGGCTCCACTCCTGAATCCTGCAGGTCATTGTTAAAGAGTTGGACCTCAGTCTGGGAGGATTGATCTGGTTTCAAAACTGATCCCAGTTTTTCAGGACAGAGTAGCTGCACTTCTACATTTCTTCTCTGGAGGTGACACTTCTGAAGTCATTGCTACTGAGCCCCAAATGTTTCAGGGAGGGTTTTTTTTTTGGTACGCGCTTAATCAAATATCTTTGTTCCTAACCATCTGAAATGTTAGACTTTGGAATTCAGGGATTTTTTTTTTTTTTTTTTTTTT
>JAVGWN010001876.1:0-11781 GCA_034552555.1 Semaprochilodus insignis | reverse complement strand
TACCCGTACTCACCACCACTGTACTACTACTACTACCGCTGCTGCTGCTGATAATAATAATAATAATAATAATAATAATAACAATAGTAATAATATAATGATGATGATGTAGCACCCCGTCTTATGATAAATTGCACACTACATTATTTATTTGTGAATAAAATCAATATAAATTAATACATAAAACAAAAAAAAACTTTTTGTGTAATATTCACCCAAAATACGCCAGATATGTTATTTCGAAAGAACGTTTTTTATGACTGTAACGGTATTTATTCAAAATCTATCCGTATTTGTATAATAGTATTTTAATTAATTCGTTTTAATGTAATTTTCAGTTCACTGCTACTTTTATTTAACACTCGTGCTTTTATTTTGAAATAGAATACTGAAAATGTTGAAATGGAATGGCAACGTCGGTGAAGCTGCGCAGGATTTCTGTCACGGTTAATGGATTAAAACAGGACTAAATCCACTGTAAAGTGATTTAAAGTAAGTTATATTTTAACCGCACGGGTTTTGGGGGGCTTGGTTGATTGTATGACCCCCCGGTTGTGTCAGTTTATAGCGGGTTTATGGCGCTTCATTTCACCACGTTGTGGGTTGTGTAGCTGGTTTAGCTAAAACTGAACACAGCAGGACAGCAGATCTGCACGCTTCAGACTTTCTGCTCCTCGGCCTTTTCTGATTGTTACGGTTTATGGAATTAAATCATTCCGGGCTTTCAGTGTGGATCCGAGACACGCAGTTCTGTCCAAACTATACATTATGACATGTTTTGTTATTGTTATATAATAACCTGTGTTTACCTGCTCGTTCTTAAAGGGGAACTTCACCAGTATTTAAAAAAGTCTGCATAATTCGTGAGTGAGATGTTAATAAAGCCATTCAGAGTGGTTTGTTGTTAAGTGGTTTGTTTTAGAGAAACTTACAGACTTGCAGGTGTTCTTTACAGTGGTGGTGATGGGAACCAGGGGTCTTCATGCCTACAACACAAGTTTTCTTTGGGGACTATTTGCCTTACAACACCCTGCATGTATCCCTCCACCTTGAATGGATTAACATGTATTTTAAGCCAAAACTATTTTATGTAATAACTGTGTGAGGGCGCTTGTGAGGAGGTATTCAACTCTGGTTCCCATCATCACCACTGTGAAGAGTTCTGCCTCAAGGTTCTCTAGAACACAGCTTTTCACACCAGACCACTCTGAATGAATGTGTTTATGTATAACCTGTGTGGAATTTTTTGAGAAGTTGGTGGAGTTTCCCTTCACAAACCAATTATGCCAAAGTGTTATTGACTTTGTTTGAAGTATTGATTAGAAGTATTGGATTTAAAGTGACTTTAGCCTACAGTAGCATTAGTAAAGTCACTGCAGTATGGAAATCGTGAATTCTGCCGTATGTCATATACGCAAGTGATTTACCATTTCTTTCGTTTTATGTTCCAGCAGGGAACCATGATACGCAGGTCCAGGATCAGCGTCCGGCCCAACGTGAAGCCTACGGGCAGGGCGCCGGCGACCACTCGAGATGCAACCCAGGATAACCCCCAAGCAGCCCAAGCCCCTGCTGACTCCGGCCAGGACGCAGAGATTAAGACCAGGGAGGACGAGGTCAGGCCTGCACCCTCCGCTCCAGCAGAGCCACCGAATAAAGATCCAGAAATCCAAAGCGACAGTTTAGTGACTCAACCAGAAGTCAACAGTCCTGCAGGGTGAGATATTAACTCTCTGCATTCACCGAGTGATCCTCAGGGCCCTCTGTGACCAGTCTTAATGTCTGTGGCTGACTGTCAGCTGTTGTTTTTGCACCGTCGGCTGGTTGATCATGTTAAATTAGCACCAGCAGTCAGTGACCCGAGCAAATGGACTGATAATACAGTGCATAAAACCGACCATTGTTAATTTGGTCCTATAAGAATTAGAATTGCCATTGCACATTTCTCTTCCGCATTTCACCCATCCGTGAAGTGAAACACCCACATGTGAACACACACACACACATACACTAATGAACACACACACTCACACACACAATGAGGGGGCAGTGAGAAAACTTGCCTGGAGCAGTGGGCAGCCCTACCTACGGCACCCTGGGAGCAGTTCGGGGTTAGGTGCCTTGCTCAAGGGCACTTGAGTCATGTCCTGTCGGTTCAGGGAATCATCCAGCGACCCTCCAGTCACAAGACTGGTTCTCCAAGCCCACAACTGCCCCAAGTATGAACACGTGCCAATTGTGTGTTTAATTTCGCTGTTAAATGTACAGAGTGTAAGTAGCCTTTTCATCAGAACCCCCACAACGCTAATTGCTAATAATGCTAATTTATGCTGCAATTTACTGTTCCGTGTTATTTTAGCACCAAGCTAACAGGGTGCACTTTCACTGCCCTACCCTAGATTTAGCTTAAAGGGGAAATCCACCAAATTTTTCAAAGTTCCTGCATAACTCATTGGTTGGATTCACTGGTATGTTTATAGAGAAGCTTACAGATTCAGATTTCTAAATAGTTTACTGCAATACAAATACAGTCATTCTGTTTACAATCCAAAACCACCTGTGTGTGCCCTCTGAGTGTTCATGATTGTAAAACAATAAGAAATATTAAAATTGTTATGTTTATTTGGGGACTGTTTTGCCTTAGAACACTCTTCTTGTATCCCTTCACCATGAATGGATTCAAATGAACTAATTCAAGTACCAAATGTTTTATCACAAGACTATCATAAAACAAGTTCACAGACGTCATGCAGCGTATTCATAGATAGTCTGGTTCCTAACACCACCACTGTGAATAATTCACCACCACTGTGAATAAGAGACTCTGTAAGTCTCTCTAGAACAAAGCATTTCACAGCAAACCACTCTGGAGAAAGATATCATTGTTTTTTGATATATTAAACATGGGTGGAGTTTCCCTTTAAAAATGGGTGGAGCTTACCTTTGGACATTACTCTTTTTGTAAGTTATTATTACGTTTATATTTTTATCCCAATTGCTCTATTTTTGCAATTGGAAAAAAAAACAACAACATTGTTTTCCATTTAAAAATCGGGCCGGCCAATCAGAACCTTGCTGTCACGGTTGCAGTCCCAGCCAACGTGCAGCGAGCTAGTGGCAGGACCACTCAAACTTCTTTGTCAAGCAACAGGTTGACTACCTGTCAGTCACATCCCTCAACAGTAAAAATGCTGAAATTATCCATTCAAACAAACTTCAGAGCTGATCTGAAGGTGAACCTGGGTTAAAATCGATGAATGCACTCCAGCGATCTTTCTGAACTACTTTTCTCACATGCTGTATTGAGTAGAACTGTGTTACTTTCGACGCAGCTCGGTTTCAGTCTCTTTCCCGGAAAATGAATGTGTTCCTTTATAGGGATGGTGCGTCTCAAAGCACTGCCACCAGCTCAACGTCTACGAGTGGCCCTCAGAGGAGAAAGCGCTTCACTGTTTTGCCGAACCTTGCCAAACCCCGAATATCCTCCGCTCCTGCTCCCTCCCGCACCTCCTCCAGGACCCCCAAATCTCCTGTTAAAGCTACAGTGTCCATCCCAGAAGCACCCCGGACTACAGCTCCAGCTCCAGCTCCAGCTCCTGTTTCACAGGTACAGGTGATTGATATCACACTCATCATCAAAACATTAGCTGCACCCCGAACGAGGTGTGGGATGGCAGTGCTGTTGGGAAGGAAGATAAAGTTTACCAGGAACAATAAATGATGATACATTTAGACTGATGTGGGCAATATTTATTGGGCTACACATACAGAAGTAGTGTCTCTCTATTATGGCGTCATGGCTACATGCGTCCTGCATCTTGCAGCCAGGATGTCTCATAGAGGGCATCACTGCTCACTGAATGTCTGCAACCGTGGCTGGTCAGTCAGGTACAGAGATAAGGTCCGTCCTTGCTTATGTCACATGTGTGGCCGTGTGTGAAACGTGAATCATTTGCATGTCTCACAAGGTCAAACCGACCCACCGAGTTTCATTCCTACAGATTGAATTGACTGATTGTGCAACTACATATTTTTATTTATTTATTTATTTATTTTATTTTATTTTATATTATTAAACTTGTANTATTCTTATTTTTCTCTCCTTTTTATATTGATATTTATTTATTTTTTAAGACTGTCGAAAACGGTGGAACTGCAAAGTAAGAATTTCATTGTACAATGTAACTGCTTGTTATGCTGTGCATATGACAATAAAACTCTTGAATCTTTATTCTTTTAATTTCAGTTATGGACATTAATGGGTTAATTTTGTTGTATCAGCCACAGGCCGCATCCCAAAGTCGAGGTAAGCGGAGGCTTTCTGGAGGCGGGAGGCAGCCCAAAGCCCAGCTCAAACCAGTGAATCCACTTCAGGCCAGCCTGGAGACATCTGCACCCTCTAGAGAGCAAGGCCAAGGGTCACCATCAGCCTATCAGAATGCAGGATTTTCCTGCCCTTCTGAAGACATCCAATCAGAGCCTGTAGCCCCTGCTGAAACCCTGCCCCAGGCTCTTCAACCCCAGCCTGCTCCATCAGTAAAAGAGACTCCTGTACAAGAGCAGAATGACTGTGATTCACCAGAGAGAAGTCAGGACGTTCCCCAGAAAGAAAACACTGAACCCCGCCCCGCAGCACACGCACCGCTGGCTCTGAGGACCCTCAACGACCCGATGGACCGGCTCAGGCTAGCAAAGGCGAAGAAACTCAGAGAGCTTCTGAAGAAAGAGATGAACAAAGACAAGGTGGGTTCGTGTTTGTGCATTGTCGGTAAGGCTGTGAACGTATTGATCCCTGCTTTTCATAAGAGATCAAAGAATGAACGGTTAATAGCAGAACCAGCGAGATTAAGGACTCAGGTCAACTATTTTTGGTGTCATTGATTACCAAATACAGCCATTTTGACACGTACAAAGCCAGTGACTCAAGCACACGTTCACAGCCATGTGCAACACACTCTGTGAGTGTCACTTTGAGTACTTCAATTCCGGCTGAAGTGTTCTTTACTGATGTCTATAGCAGAAAGAAAAGCACCAGCGGCCCAAACTGGGGATCAAAGAGCGCAAATCCGCGAAAGATCACACCAAGATGACCATGAGAGAGCTCATCTACTACCTACCTTCAACCAATCCAATGAAGTAAGTGACATACAGTACCTGTCAAAAGTTTAGACATGGCTCCTCATAGCAGGTTCTCCTTATGTTTATCTTAATGCTGTCATTTAGAATAAAGGTGAAGAAATCAAACTACAAAATAGCACTCATGGAATTATACAGTCCACCTTAAACACCTCCAGAATGGACCTTTACAGGAGGATAAACCAGCTTTCTTAACCTGCAGTGGAGGCTGATAGAACAAGGTTTATTTCTAAGTAGGTTTGGACCAATTCTATTGGTCTGTCCATCATGAATATTCACTAAACTGAAAGGAGAACTAGAGCTTTTACACTGTGCAGAAAAAGAGGTCAAAGTTTTTACACCACTAAGTATATATTAGAGGTGGAGATATGGAGAAATATCATACTGTGGTACATCAAGAGTATATGTGGTATATCAGGATATGGACTGTTTCACACTCTCATCAGAGTCTTTAAGATCACCAACAATATCCATATAAGTTGGGTGTGTCTAAACCTTGATACCTTCAACAACCAACAACTGCATTTAGTCCAGTACTATTTTGCTTGTGCATTTTGTCCATTTCAACTTACTTGCAAACCTCAAAAACCTACCTAAACACCATATTAGATCACCCACTGTTATTTTCATGTAATAATAATAATAATAATCATCATAAAAAAGAAAAATAATCCAATAATGTGGTTTGAGCTCTGAGCTCGACTGTCTAATAGAAGCTGGAATTGGGATCCACAGTTTAGAAGCAGAGTAACTGAAAGAGGTCTCTCCATGTTTCCTGGATTTTACAGAAGGTATATGCAGAAGATCAGCATCTGTTGATCTAAGATCACGAGCTGGAACATAAACAGAGAGACGTTCTGTGATGTAAGCAGGTGCTAGATAATTTAGAGCTTTATAGACCAGCAGCAGAACTCAATTCACCTCAGCGGAAGTCTATTCTAATAGATACAGGTAGCCAGTGCAGCTCTTTCAGAACAGGAGTGATCTGAGCTCTGTTTAGTGTCCGTTAGGATCCGAGCTGCTGCGTTCTGCACGGGTTGCAGGGGATATACGGTTCTCTTAGGAACCCATACTGTAAGGAGTGCGTTACAGTAATCAATTCTGCTTGTAACAAACACATGCATTTCTCTGCATCGCTCTGAGACAAAATAGGAACTTCAGCAGTATTTCTTAAATGTGTCAGTTAGGACTATCTCCTGACCTCGCATGCTTCTTCTCTTTGCAGGTCGTATGCGGAGGATGAGCAGAGAGCGACTGAGACGGTGCTGCCTCCTTCTCCAAAAGCAGCGTAAGACGTTATTGTGCATGTCAAAATTAGTACAAATAAAAGCGAAGACAAACGATTTTCCTGAAACGTATCTAATGCATATCTGACACACTGTTCTTTAGTCCTGTGAAGGGGCTTTATAATTCTACTGCTCATTAAAAATGTCTTCATGATTCGATTGTTGAGCCATTCGTAGTGGTCATTCCGAGTGGTTTAATGTGTAATGCTCAGTTCTAGAGAAGGACTCTGAACTGTTCGCTGTGGTGGAGATAGGAACCAGACGTCTGAAGAGTTTAATCCCCTTAAAAGCCCAGAAAGCTTTTAGATGAAATGCTTATTAAAACACTGATTTGTGACCCACTTATTTCCAACATGCATTTGGCCCATCTGTCCCAAAACAGATCTTATCCACTTCTGGCACAGATACAGCAGAGTTGCCTGCTTTTGGCTGAGGCGTGGCCCTAATCTGGCGCGTATGTGGCACGAAAAAACTGAGAGAAACAGCAAGCATGTGCAATAGAGAGATAGATAGTGTGTGCTGATAAGCTGCTGTCGATCTGCCTCGCTGTAACGACTCGGTTCTGGTATTTACTCTGTCTGGAGTTCCGTTTGGCTGGAATGCTTGAAGCTGAATAACACTCGGGTTCCCGTCTACATCCGGGAACTAGAGAAAGGCCACAGCGTCATTAAAAACACCATTGTTCGGTATAAATTATTCAGTCGGCCGAACACCGATTTTTATTTATTTTTTATTTTTTGCCCTTTTCGTCCGAATAATTCCGGTTGCCGCACATTCAGCGCATCCCTATAAATGACCACTATTAATGAGTTCTAATGAGTGTTTGAAGTATCTACACTTCTTTTGGAAAAGTTGCTGGAATTCCAGTTTAAAAATCACTTCCACATCCACATCTGCATGGAGCCGAGCAGCAAAGTGATCTCACTGCTATGAGGTTAAAGTTACCTTGTTACCTGTGAATCGCCACCTCTCACTTCTTCATACCCCGATATATATTAATAACCAGGTAAAAGTTGGAACTGACCTCAGATCAGATCAACACTATCTGCTCTCTGTCTAGTCCTACAGTGGCTTCACCTGTGCCCAGTGTCAGAGGAGAGGAAGGCGGTGAGGAGGAAGAGGAGGAGATGCCATGCAGTGGAACCGGAGAAGAGGAACCATTACTGGCCCCCAGAGTGAAGGTGGCGGAGGATGGGTCACTGATTATAGATGAGGAGAGGTCAGTCTGTGACGCACGTAAACAGCTGGACAGAATGGACACTCGGATATTTGACACTGAGATTTCCTCTTGGTGGTCAGTGAGATATTTACGCTGCCATCTTCCTGCAGATGGTTTGGCTAAAGGCTGAGGCGGTAACAAAAAGACTAACGACTTGGCTAAATCAGAAGTGTGTAGTTATTAGGGATGTCCTGACTTTGAAGGGTCGATATTACAACCAGCCCAGGCATATCAGAATCACTTTATTTCGCCACATGAGTGTACACATGTCACTTAGTAAACATACCAGACAAGCACACGGATAAAGTAAATAGACAGACTAAAGAATAAGTGAGTATAGTAAAGAGTCAATGTCAAAGAAACTGAAGAGATATGTGAATATTTATACATATGCAGGTCTGAGGAGACCAATAACAGCTATTATATACACAGTATTACAGAGTGATGGGGACATTTGTACAGTTAAGTAAATATGCATTGTGTTACGGAGGAGTTGACTGTAATACTGTTAGAAACGGAAATAAGCTCTGCCTGAAGACAACGTCCCACCTGTGAATAGAAATAAAATGGAAAATTAACGAAATAACAAACATAATGTTGACTTAGGTCAGTATTGAAGACATCATTTAAAGGTCATTAAAAATGGATATGTGTGGCACACTATGATTAGTGTTCTAGCAACAGGCCTGAAAATAGTGAATATATTGGTGGTGTTGTCTGAAAAGCTGGTCTGGATAATTGCTAAATTGCTGTTGCCTGTAACTGCTATTATAGGAAATGATAGCGACCTAAACTGCAGGCCTACTTCATTCTCAGTGTGTGTTTTCCTCTCTCTCTCTCTCACACTGTCACTGTGTGTGTGTGTGTGTGTGTGTGTGTGTGTGTGTAGTTTAACTGTGGAGGTGCTGAGAGTTAAAGGCCCGAATCCAGCAGAAGACAGAGACCCCATATTTGAGCGTGGGTCCACCACAACCTACTCCAGCTTCAGAAAGGGCACCTACACCAAGCCCTGGTCCAACAGAGGTCAGAAAACAACAGCTGGTGTGGAGTTAACCAGTGCTGGTCTTTCAGTAGCCCTGTTTTTCACATTGGAATGGTTTCCTGCTCTAACTCCTGATCCATATCATGAAGGGCTGATTAGGGATCTATTGATATACACATTAAACCACTTCCTTGTTTCAACACTCGTTATCCATTCTACCAGCTCCACTGAGCACTCTGTAGTTCTAAAGATCCAGACTGTAGTCCATCTGTCAGTGGTCAGGACCCCCACAGGACCTGGTGTGAGTGGATCAGGAAGGAGTGTCCAGTAGTGTTTGAAGACTCCAGCAGCACTGCTGTATCTGATCCACTCACACCAGCACAACACACCCTAACACACCACCACCATGTCAGTGTCACTGCAGTGCTGAGAATGATCCACCAACCACATAATACCTGCTCTGTGGTGGTCCTGTGGGGGTCCTGACCATTGAAGAACAGGGTAATACAATATACAGAGAAACAGATGGACTACAGTCTGGAACTGTACAACTACAGAGTGTCCTATATGGTCAGTGGAGCTGATACAATGGATAACGAGTGTAGAAGCAAGATTTGATCGGTGTATCTCAGCCACCGTAACAAAAGCAGCCTGTTTAATTCTAAGGGATAAATAAAGGGTGGAAAATGATTATGTAAAATTGGATTGTGATTATTTTGTTATGATTATATATAAACATGAAGCTCAGGGGGAAGAGAAATGTACAGTGTGGGCTTTTTATTACTGTGGAGGAGGGCACGTTTTTGACCATCCAGAAGTAATTCTGTTTTCTTGGATGTGCTCCTTTAGAGACAGACATGTTTTTCTTGGCTATCAGTATGGTGGGGACAGATTTCTCCATGATCGGCCAGCTGTTCCCTCATCGTGCTCGTATAGAGATTAAGGTAAGAATTCTCTTTCTGTGGAATTCAGAATGTAGCTGAGCAAAGGAGCAATTTAAGTTGTGTCATACAGTATATGTGAACTATTTTTTATGGGTAGATGTTAGCTGTGCATGGCCATGGCCTACAGGTAACTACTAAGTGCTGTACATTTTCTTTTTTATTTTTTTAATCTTTATTAGTGAATATTTTTTTGCATTTACAGATAACGCATAATTATAATTATGCAGTGGGGGGAAAAAAACAAATAAATAAATTAATAAAATAACATAAAATTCTAACATAAATAAATAAATAAATAATGTCATGGGATAATTAAGTGTTATACATTTTCAAATGTGTTTTTTTCCCCCAGAACAAGTTTAAAAAGGAAGAAAGAGCGAACTCCTGGAGAATAGACAAGGCATTCAGTAAGTGGTCTTCAGACATAGATATAACGTCAGGATCATAAATAATTGGATGTTGACGTGATTGTTTAGCTGCCTTCCACATCATATTGGAATGATGAGTATGTGAGGGTCATTGGGACAGTTTGAGGGGCTTAAAAGTAATTGGCTACTCAGCTGTTCCATTGCCAGGTCAGCTAAAATGTCTTGATCATTTTCAGTTCCAATATGTAAAATAAGCTCACCGGACAAAAAAAAAAAAAAAGAGTCCCCTGAGACTGAAACGTACCTAATAGCATGTAATACCTCCACCAGCACCAATAACAGCTGTGATTTGATTAGGCCTGGTCTGGACAAGTTTCTAGAAGTCCCTGGCACAATTCCGAGGAGAATTCCCTGTAGACTGGGATATTGGCCAATGCTGGTAGACCCGTATGACCGTACGCTTCCATACACCTGCAGATTCAGCTACTTCCTTCACACTATGGTCTTTGGGACGCCCAAATGCAGTCACTCCTTTTAGCCAATCATTAACATCTGCTTTGGAGCCATTTTCCACACATGGAATGAGTATTCACTGCACTGTACCACCTACCAATCTTTGGATCACGTCACCCCGCAGGTATTTATAGTCCCATCATCCTCGTGCAGCGCCATCTGCAGGAGCCTGAAGTTACTACCACCTTAAACGTGCAAGGTGACCAACTTTTGTCCGGTGAGCTTATTGGAAACATGCAACTCAGCTGTGACGTGTTTGTTGTAGCTTTGCACTGAAGCTGTTGGCCTAAATAATCACACACTCGCTTCAGACCATGCTGAGTTGTTCATTTATCTCTCATAGACGTGCTCATGTGGTTTTTGACACTGCACTACACGCTGTTATCTGTGAAAATGATCTGATATCAGGTATAACGGGTCCTGAAATGCTTGCTATTTTGACGTTACCTGATGAAATTCATTCTCCCTCCAGAGGAGAGGCGGCGTCTGGATCTCGACTTCTTCAACAAACTGCTGGAGAAGATCCTCAAAGAAGAGGAAAAGAAGCGCAGGACAAAGAAAGACACGCCCAAGCTCCCCAAAGTCCCACACATTGCTCAGAGGAAATCAGCAGGTCAGTTGTTTAGGACTCGATTAGTCCAGACTCCCATAGAACCGTCTGGAACTGTGTTTGGTCAGGATGCGCATAGCGCATAGTAGAAACAGTGTGGTTGGTTAAAGTGCTCATTTACATAGTGCTGCATTATGTGATATGACCAGTATCACAATTGATTGACAGATGTGTTGTGCAGCCCTAGTTCTGAGTTTGAGTTCTTCTGTCTGCAGTGAGAAGGAAGAAGGTCTGCTCTTCCTCAGGCTCAGAAGAAGAAAGCTCGGGCAGCGATGTGATGGAGGGAGAGAAGGAGAACGAGGTTGTCTCTAACGATGGAGGGTGCACAGCCACTCCCGTCACACCTCGGAGGAAGAGTGCGAAGAAAGACAAAGAGGCGAGCAAAGCAGGTGAGCTGCAGGCAGCAGAGAGAACATGTATAGCATCATCTTTGTATAGATAAACCAAGGATACGTCAACTTGTGAAGTACCCTAGCAACTACACCCATCAGCCACAACATTAAAACCACCTCCTTGGATCTGCAGCTCCACTGACCATATAGGAGCACTCTGCAGTTCTACTGTTCCAGACTGTAGTCCATCTGTTTCTCTGTATACTCTATTACCCAGTTCTTCAATGGTCAGGACCCCCACAGGACCACCACAGAGCAGGTATTATGTGGGTGGTGGATCATTCTCAGCACTGCAGTGACACTGACGTGGTGGTGGTGTGTTGGTGTGTGT
>JAVGWN010001875.1:0-11787 GCA_034552555.1 Semaprochilodus insignis | reverse complement strand
GCCAATGGTGCTGCACTAACAGGATGACTCATGGAGGACATCACTGCTCGCTGAATGTCTGCAGTTGTAGGTGTTGCGTCAGTCATATACAGCGATAAGGCCCGACCTGATGATGTCAGACCTACCCCCCAAGTTTCATTCCTGTTGGTTGATTCCTTCTGGGTGCAGCTATTCGTGCAACTGTTTTATTTGAGGATGGGTTTCATGTTTTTACTCAGTGTGATTGAACAGCTATGGAAAAACATTAAAAGTCACTTGGAAAAGTTTGCAAATACACAAACGTTTAATCCCAACCGCAAACAGATGCCAATTGCATTATCCGCAAAAGTGGCGCGTGAGTTTATTAGTACAGGAGCTCAGCTTCCCGTTCTCCGCGTGACTTTTGGTTGGTGATTGTATGGAAAATTTCATTTGTTCTTATGCAAATTTCCAAACAAGGCCGTCCAAGAAACACTGATTCGTGCCGCCGTAGTGGATGGCGTCTCCTGTAATTATGAATTTGTAGTACGTGAAGAGCTTTGTGCTATCAATTACCGGCGCATGAAAAGCGTATGATTTCTTGAGTGATTGCTCGCTCTTCTCATCAGCTGAGCTGGAACTCCACCGTAATTACACCTGTGTGAGCTTACGCTAATTGGGCGACTGAATTGCACTCGCGTTTTAATTAAAACCCGCCAACGACCCCCTTCAGAACACAATGAAACTACAGCAGCTTCGCCATGACTCGGGGTCAGCCTTTAGGGTCCTCCTCATTGACACAAACAGTCTTGTTTACAAGGAATAAATGGCAAATGAGTAAACAAAAGCGAGGTGGTGGTGGTGGGGGGTGGGAGACGACACTGTCTAATGCAGGCGCTGAGCGGTCGCTGTAGAACTAATTTCAAACATGTCAAGCTTGAAATTACTACACAGACGCTGCCAGAAAATATGGATGTTTGTTTACGACCCATATCAGAAGGGAATCTGGGGTTTAGAGAGTAAATACAGAGTTAGCAATGAGGCATGTTAATTAGAAGTACAGGCTGCGCGTCTTTGCAGAGGTCAGAAAAGGCTTTAAAGGAATGTATTCAGCATTGGCAGTTTTGAACTATTCATTATGTGTGTTTTGGCGGCGAATACACAAATGTTCGTATTGTTTTCCCAGTAGTTCCCAACTGAGCTGCTCTTTGATTTGGTGGAGTAGCAGCGCTGGCGGAATGTGAATTGTTGGCTGCTTTAAAAGTAGTTACTTTGGCAAGTAATTAAAGCCAACCGAGGCTAAGAAACATCAGCTCACCAGGCAAAAAATCAGCCACCTTGCATGTTTAAGGTGGTAGTAACTTCAGGTTCCTGCAGATGGCGCTGCTGCACAAGGATGGTGGGGCTATAAATCCCTGCGGGGTGTGAGTGACGGGATCCATAGATTGGGAAGAGGTGCTACAGTGCAGGGAATGTCTCGTTCCATGTGTGGAAAATGGCTCCAAAGCAGATGTTAATGATTGGCTAAAAGGAGTGACTGCCTATTTGGGCGTGCCAAAGACCATAGTGTGAAGGAAGTAGCTGAATCTGCAGGTGTATGGAAGCGTACGGTCATACGGGTCTACCAGCAGTGGCTAAAATCCCAGTCTACAGGGAATTCTCCTCGGAATTGTGCCATCCACCAAATCTGGCCCAACTGCACATTTCCTTGATGTAAGAGTGTCTGAACATTGATGTGGCCTACATCCAGAAACTTGTCCAGTCCATGCCAAATCCAATCACAGCTGTTATTGATGCTGGTGGAGGTGTTACATGCCATTAGGTACGTTTCAGTCACTCGGATTTAGTCTGGTGAGCTTATGTAGCTCACTGCTGGAGAGCCCCTAGGAAGGCTAGCAGATAAGCAGCTAGCATTAACACAGTGGTGGGTTCTGAAGCAGCAAGACGTGGAGGAGATTCTGAGCTGAGGATCAATAGAGACGCACAAGAGCAATTAAAGTTTGATGCTGAGTGAAATTCACAGGAACAGTCTCTCTTTCCTTCCTTCCTTCCTTTATTTATTTATTTATTTAGAGAGGCATAATAATTTCTTGTGGTCACTTCTTCTAATAGTGCGCTCCAAATAATGAGCACATTGATCTTCTCCAAGAATGACAGCACATAGAGCTCCTGAGATGGTAAGAACTATGGAAAGATGGTCAATGAAGACTTATTGAGTTGCAGTGAAGGAATAGAACATGTGGATGACCAGTTATCTACACTGACCGGCCACTGCATTAGGTACACCTCCTTGTATCTACACTCAGTGTCCATGTTATCAGCTCCATTGAGCGTATAGGAGCACTCTGTACTTCTACAGTTCCAGACTGTAGTCCATCTGTTTCTCTGTATACTGTATTACCCTGTTCTTCAATGGTCAGGACCCCCACAGGACCACCACAGAGGAGGTACTAGGTGGGTGGTGGATCATTCTCAGCACTGCAGTGTTAGTGTGTGTTGTGCTGGTGTGAGTGGATCAGACACAGCAGTGCTGCTGGACACCTCAGTGTCACTGCTGGACTGAGAATCAACCACCAACCAAAACTATCCAGCACAACAGCGTCCTGTGGGCAGTGTCCTGTGGGCAGCGTCCTGTGACCACTGATGAAGGACTAGAGGATGACCAACACTGCACTGTGCAGCAGCAGATGAGCTATCGTCTCTGACTGTACATCTACAAAGTGGACCAGCAAGGTAGGAGTGTCTAATAGAGTGGACAGTGAGTGAACACAGTGATTAAACGCTCCA
Organism: Semaprochilodus insignis; assembly: GCA_034552555.1. Classification (NCBI taxonomy): domain Eukaryota; kingdom Metazoa; phylum Chordata; class Actinopteri; order Characiformes; family Prochilodontidae; genus Semaprochilodus; species Semaprochilodus insignis. The sequence continues at coordinate 9,042 of JAVGWN010001875.1, read as the reverse complement.
GCAGCACTGTTAGTCAGATGTTCACGAGGCTCAGAGACAGGTCTAACCAGTTGACTGACCCTCAGTCATCCTGCCGTGAGCGTCCTGTTCCTCCGGCTCTGTAAAACCACATGTTTTGGAACGCTCGTCTCTCTTTGTTCCATTATTCGGCCTTTGCGGTCCCTTATGTCTCACCGCTCGCTTGCTGCTGGAGATGAAAAGTAGAGCAGGAACTCTTTATACCCAAATGCAGCCCGTCTCTTTTAAAAGATGTTTACTCCAAGGTGACGACCCCCGCTGGCGAATGCTATGTGCGTGGAGATGAGTGAGTGTGTACGTGTGTGTAGGAACAAAAGGCCAGGCAGGATGGAGGCGTGGGCAGCGCAGCAATCTCCCAGTAAACTGTGATCAGGAGAGAGCACATCAGCCAGAGAGATGCAGAGAAGAAACTTTAACCTGCCCCACCCTGAACACGCCTGCCACCAGCTGCAAACAGCAAGAAACTGCTTTTCCGTTGCTTCGGGACATCCTCGCTTTCCAGCAGCACTGAGCAAAGAAATCAGCCAGATAGACTTACCAGGGACAGCAGCATGCAAAAGTTTGGGTACACACGTTCTGTAAATGAGTCAACGCGTCCTTAACATGCCATAAACATGCCGTAACTTCTGCACATGCATACATTCAATTATAATGAGTTACATTTAGCAAGTAAACAAAAGTAATTGCTCAGGATGTAGCAATACTTCAGCCTGTGTTGATGCATCAAGCACATAGAGAATGATCCGGTGTCATCAGTGTACGCATAGACATCGATGTATGCATGTTTATTTTCCCACCTGTTGCAACATTATCCGTGTGCCCCTGCGCTATAGAGGACAACATACTGCTGCAGCCCACCAGATATGCAAATGAACCTTGCTTGCATGCTTGTGTTCATATCCACATCGCCTGCGCATATGCAGCTGCAGTCCACCAGTCATCTGAGCAGTAGCAGTAGCATTCTCTCGCTGATGTGAAATCATGGGCGCGGAAACATTTAGGATTTGAAGAAATAAAGGACAGACTGGGGAGGAGCAGAATGGGTGGAGCTGAACTGCTGTGGGCTGAATGGGTGGAGCTAAACTGCTGTAAGCTAAATGGGTGAAGTTAAACTGCTGTGGGCTGAATGTGTGAAGCAAAACTGCTGTAAGCTAAAGGGGGGGAGTTAAACTGCTGTCAGCTAAATGGGTGGGGTTAAACTGCTTTAGCCTGAATGGGTGGAGCTAAACTGCTATAGGCTGAATGGGTGGGGCTAAACTGCTGTAGCCTGAATGGCTGGGGCTAAACTGCTGTGGGCTCAATAGGTGGAGCTAAACTGCTGTAGGAAGAATGGGTGGGGAAAAACTGCTGTGGGCTGAATGGGTGAAGCAAAACTGCTGTAGGCTGAATGGGTGGGGCTAAACTGCTGTGGGCTGAATGGGTGAAGCAAAACTGCTGTAGGCTGAATGGGTGGAGCTAAACTGCTGTAGGCTGAATGAGTGGAGCTAAACTGCTGTAGGCTGAATAGGTAAAGCTAAACTGCTATNGGCTGAATGAGTGGAGCTAAACTGCTGTAGGCTGAATAGGTAAAGCTAAACTGCTATGGAATGAATCAGCAGGCTAATTGGCTGTGGGCTAAATGTTTGGGGCTAAACTGCTGTAGGCTCAATGGGTGAAGCCAAACTCCTACGGGCTGAAAGAGCAGGTCTAAACTGCTGTTGGCTGAATGTCTAAATGGGTGGAGCCAAACTAATGTGGGCTGAAGGGGCAGGTCTAAAGTGCTGTGGTCTGAATGTCCGGGGCTAAGTGGGTGAAGCCAAAATACTGTGGGCTGAAAGGGCAAGTCTAAAGGGCTATGGGCTGTATGGGCAGGGCTAACCTTGTGTGCTGAATGGGTCAAGCTAAACTGGTGTTTGCTGAATGGACGGAGCTAAAGTGCTGTAGGCTGAATGGACAGGGCTTAATTGTTGTAGAAGCTAAACTACCGTGGTGAAGCTAAACTGCTGTAGGCTGAATAGGTGGGGCTAAGCTGATGCAGACATTCATATTTAATGTCCGTACGAGGCATTTTTGCGCCTCATGTTTCAGATATGGGTCTAACTGGGTCAGACGTAGCACCACACTTCTCTCTGTTGTCTACGCCCAGGTAAGGTTAATAGAACCTCCTACAGGACATGATAATAGTTCCTATTGGACAATTTATGGCATTAAAGAACCCGTATCACTTAAAATCCAATTTCTCATGCACGTTTGATGTAGCATGTGTCTGGCCCAGCTGTAAGTGGAGGTGAAAAATGTGGGATACGTGGCCCCCCTGTTCAGCTGGGGACCCCATTGTTGTTTTCACTTTGTGCTCCAAAAGGGATCAGTTGGATAAATTTGACATCCTCTCACTCTTGTTTTTCTCGTCTTCCGTATATTCGTATTGTTTCGTCGGTGAAAAGGACAGCGGGTCTTGTGGCTGGTACGCTGCAGGTGTGGGGGACCCCAGGGACGATTCCCTAAACACCAGCCAACCCCACCCCCGGCACACTCACAAAAGAAGGCCTCCACGGGATTGAAGCGTTTCTGCTGCGCTCAATCACACCTTATTCTGGACCAGCATAGCGGCTCTCAGCGCTTCCCTGAAGTAATGGGAACGAAGCCCAGGAGACCGAGCGAGTTTGGCCCCAGGTGGGCGCCGGCTCTTTAAAACACAGACAGCGAGGACAGCAGTGGGAATATTAACCAGTTAAAAGCTGGCAGCTAGCAGCGCTCCCGCTCTACCAGTGTGAAAACGCGGCGCTTAAATTGGAGGCACATTATGCTAAACGCCTCAGATTTCCAAGTGTGGAATGGCGATGCACACTGATAGAAGCACCTTTAGGCTGTCGGAGGGCTGATGTTTTTTTCCGCTATGCTGTTTTTAGCCGCTCTTACAGCGACCCTGCGGCAGTAATACCACACAGAGAGGACACGCTTGTTTTTAGCAGCGTGGAAAGACTTTCGGGCAGAATATTTATTCGTTCGGAAAATAAAGTTTTAATTCCAAGCTATGCTTTATGAGTGTGGGTGGGTGGGTGGATGGATCGGGGACTTTTAAATAGGAGAGGAAAAGAAGCGGTTTGCAATTAACCCACCCTGCTAAAGGAAAGCCCCCTAGGTGCGGTTTACTGTCAGTTTGTAGACAAAGTACAAACATTAATATCGTATCCTATAAGTTATTAGGATCACCATCTATGTATTTCCACTCACTGGCCATTTTATTAGAAACACCTACTTTGTACATTCCCTGCCTGGCCAATTTATTGGAAACGTCTACTTTGTACTTCCACTAACTGGCCTCTTTATTAGAAACACCTACCTTGTATTTGCACTCACCTGCCACTGCTTTGTATTTGTACTCATTGGCCACTTTATTAGAAACGCCTACTTTTTACTTTCCTTCACCAGCCACTTTATTGGAATCTTTGCACTTTCAGTCACTGGCCACTTTATTAGAAACACCTACCACTCTCTGGTCACTTTATTAGAAATACCCACATTGTACATTCCCTGCCTGGCCAATTTATTGGAAACGCCTACTTTGTACTTCCACTAACTGGCCACTTTATTAGAAACACATACTTTGTACATTCCCTGCCTGGCCAATTTATTGGAAATGCCTACTTTGTACTTCCACTAACTGGCCACTTTATTATAAACACCTACTTTGTACTTTCAGTCACTGGCCACTTCATTGGAATCACCATCTATGTAACTCCACTCTTTGGCCACTTTATTGGAAACACCTATTCTGTACTTTCCCTCAGTGGGAAATAAATTCCACAAATCATTTATTTTCCAAACGCTCCTCCGCACTCTGTAAACCTGCTGAAACACGCTGGCCGTATGTGCTGGATGTCTTCCCTTGGCTCTGCTCTGGGTCGCAGTGGTTTCAGCAGCTACAGTTCACAGCGCTGGCCTTCGTCCCACGCCGGAGGAACATGCCTCTGATCTACTGCGTGTTGTGACAGGCAAGATGTTGCCATGTCCGTCCCGGTTAGGAGCCAGCGCCCCGTGGCATGTCTGTGCCAGCTGGGCCCCGGCCTCCCAGTGCCCGACCTTCAACAGCGAAGCAGGTGAAACAGGTGGCCCGGTCGAGCCTGGGAACCTTCTGTGTAACCCTGTAGCCCTGCTCCAGACTAGTAGTTAGTTTTAGGTCAGCCTCGGCGCTAGGAGTTTTTCCAAACAGCGTTCCTTCTGAAAGCGCTGCAGTCTGATCTGTGTTCACATCTGTACGAGTCTGTACGTGTGTGCTTGTCTGAGGGGTCGGGCAAGCAAGTAGGGAGGGAGAAGGGAGGCAGGATGTGTATGTGTGTCTGAACTCACCTGCTCGGTGTCTTATCTCTGTCCAAGCTGGCGGAGGTTCAGGTGGCTGGCACCGGTCCATGTGTCAGGGAGTGTTCTCCCGCTCCATGACATCTACTCCTCAGAGGAGAGTTTGGGGTGAGAGGGGGTGTTTATGTGCCTCTCTGTCTGCTAGACGCTTGGTGTTCTGGCTTGTTAAGTTTAGTTTTGAGTGCTGGGTGATGCTGTAGCTCCTGGGCTTCTGCAGACGTGGATGATGACCATCTAGCCTGCTTGAAATAGAACCAGTTACATGGCCACAAGTATGAGGACAGCTCATCACATCTACCTATATATGAAACGGATGGACATTCCTTATGGAGTTACCCTCCCCCTTCCTTATTCCTGGGAAGGCTTTCTGCAAGATTCTGGAATGTGTCTTTAGGGATTTGTGCCCATTTAGGCAAAAGGTGTTCAGCGGGGTTGAGGTCAGGGATCTGTGGAGGCCACCAGAGTTCGTCCACACCAACTTCCACGGGCTTTGTGCACTTGTTGTGAACCCAGATCTTTGTGTTCCCAGTTGTGAGCCCTTTGTTTATGCTGCCCAACTAATGCCTAGGCTAGCTATCTTCTTGTTAGCTAGCTGGCTATCTTCACCAGCTCTTGTCTGACTGACTGATGGCCGAAATATGAAGATGTGGGTTCATAGCAAGAAACCCCCTATAAAGTCCATGACCTATATCAAGGGTATCCACAAATGGCCAGTTTGGCTTTTGCCAGTGGGTGCTAATGTTAGCCAGGCTAGCAAGTTAGCTGATGTTAGAGCCCACTGGCACCAAACTTTGTTTATCTTCGTTGGTGTAGGAACTGTAACTCACCTTATCAACTGCAGATGTTTCCTCTTCTCTTTCTCATCACAGGAAAGTAGGAGGAACGAGAAACGAGTGTTTTTTTGGGGGGGCTCAGAAGAGAGAAAAGTGAGAACGAGCCTTACCCAGCTAGAACTGATTTGTTCTAAAACGTCCTATGAGATGTGCAATGCAATGTTCCATTAATGTTGTCAGTGGGAAGGTTTCTTTTGGTTCCCAGAATGTGCTTTCTAAGGGTAGGAGAACGTTCTCTAAAGCCATTTCGTCATCTCAGGTCTCAGTAACATCCATAAAACATCTCCCGAATGTTGCGCTGAGGATGATCTGCTTTCCTGTGGACCTGACAGCATCTTCAAAACGTCCTCTAAACACTGAAGTTAAAACGTTAGGTCTTTAACTATAATGTTCCTATAAGGTTAACATGTAACCTTATATGAACATTATCTGAAGTTATAAACATCTCTAAAACGTTCTTTAAACATTCGATTAAAAAAAAATCCTCAAAGCCTTTATTAGAGCATGTAGGTCATGTTAGCCAAAGCTCTGGCAACGTTCACTTAGGGTGGCCACTTTCATAACCCCCAAAAGGAGGACATAAAACCCCCAAAAGAAGGACATCATTAAAGGGGTGGGGGCAGATTTAAAATCATAATCTAACCTATATAACACATACATGATGCTTTACTCACCTAATTGGGTGGAATAGATGACATTCGTGAATCAGACGGGAGCTTGCTAATTGACTAGCATTTAGAGGGCCGGCCTGTGGTTAGCCGGTAGGTGAGTCACGATATCACATGACCTTGGTAAACCAATAAAATGCATTTTCTTTTGACATGGCGTGAGGCAATGGCACACATACTATTGTTGGTGAGTGAACATTTTAAATAGTTCATCCCAAAAAGAGGACTAATAGGCGTACGTCTAGGTACTTGGAAAACCAGGAGTTGAAAAAACGGACTGTCTGGCCTAAAACCGGACGTGTGGCCACCCTACGTTCACTGCTAGCTGGGTAGCCAATGCAGTAAAGGCTTGGACCCAGATGGGAAGGTCAATACTACGGACCATGCAAGCAACATGACTGTAGAATTGTGGTGAGATGGTCATAGTTGGCCCAGAACACAACCCAGCCAAGCAGATTTGGAGTGCCTTCATCCATCACTCGGGCCTTCCTGTTTTTCCTACTTTTCGGAATACTTTGGAATAGAAGACTGTCAATTTATTTAGGCAGTTTCTTGTACCGCTGAAGATACCTTGATGAACCTGAAGCTAAGTGTTGCTTTAGGCCAACAAAACTTTCACTTGGCAGCAAGGTGTTTCCCAAAGTCTGACGGGCAGTGTACCTGCTGATGGAGGAAGGTCAAAGCTTGTCAGTCTTGCAGGTTCTCGATGATTACCGAGCTCCAGCTTCTTCCACAACAGGCAACGTCCAAGACTTTGTCTCGTTTTGTTCAGGTCTTCATGGAATCAGGTCATGAGCACACCTCTCCTGCCATCAGGTTAATACAGAGAGCGTCTCTCCCTCTCTCTCCTCTGACTCGCTCTGTCGAGCACCCAGTGATTTCACACTTCAGTAAGAGCACCGGAGCAACAATTACCGTAGCGGCGTCGGCGGCTGTGTGGCTCGATTGCAGCGGTTCTTTGACACGTGAAGGGCTCCTAGGCTGGACCTCCATGTGTCCTAACTGTCTGAGTGACAACGGCCCGGTCATTACAAGGCATCCTCTGAGAAAACAGCCAGGGAGAGTGAGTCTACGTCCAGCCCTCAGTCAGAGTCCAGAGAACATGTACTGTAGCATGACACACTGAGGCAATAACAGAGTCCAAGACTGCAATTGACCTCTCTATGCTCCACCCACCAAAGCATTCTCTCATAGCTACTGTTGCAACTGGCTCTACCAAGCGTCCGAGATTTCAGACACCTAGGAAATTAATTTCATTGGAAATGAATAACACTCTACATTTACATCCTTTGACAAGACTTTGTTAACCCTTTATGGTCCAAGCCATTATTTGCTATTTTTTGGTTGACCTTGTGTCAAAATGCTTGTATTACCTTAACCATATTATGCAGTCCACTTTAAAAACCCTCCAAAATGGAACTTTACAAGAGGATAAAACAGCTTTCTTATATCATTTTTATTTACGACAAACAATCACTCCTAAGGCTGCCTTTCCTCTGGTCATCAATCACTTCTGGTGCTTTACACTATTATTTTGGCTGCAGCGCTAACTGTACAGATCTGTATATACAGTATATGAGAATGGGTTCAACACAACCTCTGAATGGACAACAAGTCAAGAACACAGCCTCTGAATGGTCAACAATTCAAGAATACAGCCTCAGAATGGTCAACAAGTCAAGAACACAGCCTCTGAATGGTCAACAAGTCAGGAACACAGCCTCTGAATGGTCAACAAGTCAGGAACACAGCCTCTGAATGATCAACAAGTCAAGAACACAACCTCTGAATGGCCAACAAGTCAAGAACACAACCTCTGAATGATAGACAGGCCAGAAACACAGCCTCTGATTGGTCAACAAGTCAATAACATAGCCTCTGATTGGTTAACAAGTCAGGAGAGGAAAGGAAAGACTCTCCCCATAATGTAAAGGTTCCAGCAAGAACCAGCACAACTGGCACAGTTACACAAACGGTTCTAGAAAAGAAACGAAAAATCTGTTTAATTGATATAGAACCTTTGCCATTATGTGGAGGTTCACGAACACTGTGAACACAAAGAACCCTCAACTGCAAGGTTCCTCTATGGCGGCGTTCCCAGGAGCCCATTCCGGCAGCGTTTTAAGGGTGTATGTATGTGGTGAAACGTTAATATCTAAACTGAATTACTCAGCCATTAAGATGCTATTACAGCTCCAGCAGTGGAGCCATTGATCATCTGAGTGAGAGGACAGCAGCTCTCACTGGCCCTTAATTATCATAATTGAGGAAAACATTCCGAATCAGCAGAACGCGGTAGAGCCGTATTGATGGCCTTTTAGTGACCATGTCCAGCACAGACATAAACTTCTGCTTATTCCTCAAACAATCATCACATCTGGAGAACTAGCCATCGCCAGCTCTCATTACGACACCATCGTGATGGTCGTCTGTCCTCCTCATCCTTAACGAACACTTACAGTAGATTTCAGTCATTAATGCATCGCTGTGGAATCACAAGCCACGGGATTCCATACCCGCTATAGATGAACCGCGGCTGGTTTCACGGCTCTGGGCTTTCACAGCTCCGCTCGCTCCTCCAGAGGGGAGCAGTTAGCCTGATATGACATCATATATATGCAGACCAGCCCTGAGGAGATCAGCTGCTGAAGGTGAGCTTATGGAAGGAGGCGCTCTCTGACTCACATGATTCGAACGGTAATTTGAATTCTACATGGCGCGTAAAGACGTGCAGGATTATGGAACACACGGGTGGGGGCTAAGCCGAGAACCCACTACTGACGTTCTAATTCTCTTCTCCTGCTGAAGCCCCCTTGGAAGCTGAGCACAAGCCGCAGCACTCAGCAGCAGAACGAGTGGGCCCAATTACCAGGACAATTATGAAGATGACGGCCGCAATATGACGGTGCAGTTTTGCACATTTCAGTCCATCCGCTCTTTACCTCTCCCTCTCTGTCTCTCTCTCTTATACTCCCTCTCTCTCTCTCTCTCTCTCTTTCTCTCTCTTTCACTCTCTATTTTATACTCCCTGTCTCTCTCTCTTTTATACTCCTCTCTCTCTCTCTCTTTCTTTCACTCTCTCCCTCTTTTATACTCCCTGTCTCTCTCTCTCTTTCACTCTCTCCCTCTCTTTTATACTCCCTCTCTCTCTTTTATACTCCCTCTCTCTCTCTCTCTCTCTCTCT
>JAVGWN010001874.1:0-11787 GCA_034552555.1 Semaprochilodus insignis | reverse complement strand
CTCCACCTCCACCCCTACCGCACCATCTGCAGGAACTGTGTGAGGATATTCAAGCTGCATGGGATGGATTATCACAGGACACCATTAGGAACCTCTACAGCTCCATGCCGAGACGTCTGGCATGTTGGGTTAGCTAACACGGCGGCCCGACGCCATAGAGATACTATTTGGACAGACCAATAGAACCGGTCCAAAACTGCTTAGAAATATTAACTTCCACTGCAGGTTAAGATAGCTCCTGTAAATGTCCATTCTGGAGGGTTTTAAGGTGGACTGTATAATTCCATGAGGGCTAGTTTATATTTTGATGTCTTTTATTCTACAGTAAAGCTTTAAGATAAACAGAAGGAGAACCTGCAATGAGGAGAACCTGCCATGAGGAGAACCTGCCATGAGGAGAACCTGCCATGAGGAGCCATGTCTACACTTACACCGGTAGTGTACATTAGTAGTGGACATGCTGTCCTCAGTAGTGGACAGTGTGGTGACTGTGTGAGGTGCCTGTGTCTAGCTGCAGTGGCTGAGCATTGAAGGAACATAGCCTACTTAGAAGAGAGGTTTAGGGAAGAGCTATGGATCCGAGAAGAGAGCGCTGGTCAGATCGTATCTGGACTGAAGATCAGAAGGTCTCCATGGCTCACATACACACCTATACTTCACTGACCTGTGTGAACCAGGCAGCAGAGCTGTGTTAGTGTGTTGTTCCCGTTTGTTGAGGCTGACGGCTCTCTGTGGAGATCAGCCAATCGGTGTAGGCCAAGAAGGAGATACACACCAGCTTTACAGCCATTATCCAGCAAACGTTCCTCACATACACTAACCACACTCTTCCCTCCTCCAGAGTGAAAGTTGTCACGGGTCAAGCAAGTTCACGTAGAACTTCTGAAGCTCTGAGAGGAAGCAGGAGGGGGAAAGTAATGGAGGGAGGAAAACAGGTTTCTGCATGTAATTAATGCTAAACGGAACACTAAATGCTTGTAAATAGTCAGGCTCTCGCCGCTCAGCTAGCAGATGCTTCTCTGCTGAGCCGCACAAACTCTGACGGCTCATTGGAATGCAGTCCGAATGGAAAACCCAATACATTCCACACGCTCAGCTTTCGAGTGGGTACAACATCAACAAGAAACAGCCTACTCGTGTTCACTTCTTCAAAGTGGACAAGCTGAAAATCGTTTGAAGCTGGTCAACAGAGACTCGTATGTCTGGGAACAAAGAGAATGCATTCCCTTCAAATGAGATTCCGAAGCAGTTTTCCACCTTTGGGCATAAAAGCATCTAATCAGTTGCGTCTGTCACAGTTATTCCTGGTCTGAGTAGAAGCCTCTGATGGAACGTGAGCTGCTTGTGTTTGAAGCTGCTACCTCCTTCCGTTCAAAAGGTCATAATGAGCAATTCAGCGTCTCGTCATGATCTCTCGTGTCCCAACTTTCCTGATTACGAGCGATGTTTGGAAGCTCTCCTTCGGAACTGTGCTCATATGTTAAAAAGGTACTTTGAATTCTCATCACAGTGAAACCAGGAAGGCAAGCAAATGAGCCCTACCACACCTCACCACACCAACACTTCAGAACAGGCACAGTCACCCTCACCCAAATACGATTTCGGGCATATCCAAATTGTATCCAGATTGATTTTTGATAACTGGACAGCACAAGAAATCGGATTTTTGCCAATCAGATCCAAAGCACATCTGAAGGTGGTTTGAAATGCGATTCCAATTGGGATTTTACGGATGCGTCTCAGTCTGGACGCTCTGGCCACTAAAATCGGATATCGAAGTGTCTTTTGCGTCATTCACAATGCACCAAACAATGACCACGATGCCAAATCCAGCACCAAAGAGCTGTGACGCATGACTTAGTGATGCGTCACAGGGTGATGCGTCACAGGGCGAGTTTGAGCCCCTGCTTCATTACCACAGTATGTAATCATGCAGATGCATGCAGTAATGTCTGGACACAGGAAACCCGACCTGAGCAGTGCGGACAATCATCTCAAAAGATCGGATCTGAGAAACAAATCCGACTTCCCTGCAGTCTGAACACAGTCAAAGTCAAGCTTAGGCCACCAGCATTCATCAGCTGATCACCTGCACATGTATGATTGGTTAAATTTACCAGGGCACCTGTTTGCGTTCTCCAGAAGGCCGGGGGTTTGCCTGGCTGGTCGATTTGGGGGTCATTGTGCTGCTCTCCTCGTCTTGTGTGCACATGGAAGGGCAGGGAGGTCCCAGAACAGAGCCACGTCAGATATAACTCACTCTAAACGGAAACTACAGAGCTGAAGATGCTAAATTGCCCCAGGTGTGAGTTAACGTGCATGTCTGTGTATCTGCCCTGTGACGGGATGGTGGCCTGTCCAGGGTGTTTCCTGATGGGATAGGTAGGCTCCAGCAACGTGACCCAGAAGGATAAGTGGTATGACTGATATAACCGACACAGGTAGCTAGATATGCTACATATGTAGCAACTCATCTGTCTGGCACTGTTCGTTCCACTGTGTAGTTATACAGGTTGGTGAAATTATGGGCTGTATTGATCATTAAAGTCTATTGTCTTGTATATTACATCCCCTGGAGGGCCGTGAAAGTCTCTCTGCCCAGTGGTGTAGGACGGGAGCTGCCCAGAGGTCGGGAAGCCCTGCTCTAGAGGTTTAGAGATGTGCTTCATGAAGCAGAGCCACTAGAGTCCACCTCACCAACACTTCCTGATGCAATGGGTGGGTCTAATCATTCAGGGTGGTATTTACAGAGCCCCCAGGAACCCCCTCACTATTCACCTCACGTCACCTCTCCTCTCTTTGTGGATGGAGTGTGGCCTTTCGGAGCTTCGTGTTCCTCTCAGATTTATTCATAATTGAGCAGGAATTGTGAAGCTTCTCGACCGCACTACACAAAAGGCATGTGGCTGTAATTGAAAGAGGGAGAAGGTCAAAGCCGGAGATGCAGAGAGTTCACAGGAGTTAACTGTCTGAAAGTGCAACGGCCTTGGTCAGCAAACGCTTTGTCCATTGTGGGCAGTTCATCCAATCACTTAAACATGAATGAATATAGAGACACTTATATGATTGGAAATGATGACTAGATCATCTAAACATGAAGAGTATTAGAGATATCCAGCAGAGTTTAGGCTATTTCAACTGGCAAGATATCATTTCTTACCATGCACAATAAAATGTACCTACACCCATCCTCCATAGAACAGCTGCACTGTTCTATGGAGGTGTGGGGTTCTATGGGAGGTGTGGGATTGCAGGTGTGTTGGGAAGGAAGATAAAGGTTACCAGGATCAATAACTGATGATAAATTTAGACTGATATGATCAATATTTATTGAGCTACACATACAGAAGTCTGTCTCTCAGTATGGCGTCGGGCCGCCGTGTTTGCTAACCCGACACGCCAGACGCACTGTGAGGTAATATAGTCCCCCAAAGAAAATGATTATTTCCAGGTTTTCCAGATTTTCCCATCATCAACATTCCATATAAGCTCAGAAGACATGTTGTTTTTCATTCGCTTGCCAGAAGAAGCAACAATAAAACACTTCTTCAGTTGGCTGAGAGGCGTGTCAAGCATAAACGCCAAGCGTCTCAGTTTATCATCTCACATTTCTGCTGCTTTCATCTACCGGTCCAGTCTACAGTCCACATGGTGTCTCATTTCACAACAAAGTGGTGGTGATTGTCACACACTTGGCATACGGAGTGGGCAGAGTAGCATCTGTAGCCTTTGAAGAAGCCAGATTCATTTGGTTTGGTGCCTACAGGGATCCTCTCCCACACTGACCAATCAGATGGTCAGCCAGAGGTCAGGGACACCGCAAGCTCCATAAAGCAGTCAGCGTCTGAAGACACTGAGCACATAATAAAACAGCCTGGTCATGATAAACCAAGCAGTCCTGATGCTAAAATCTCATTGGCTGAGCTACAGTCAAAGCCAAATCATCCATACACAGGCACGTGCTGTCTGTCTCACAGCACTGGCCTCACGTTCTCCTCTAGTACTTCCTAATATGAATATCCCGGTTCCACAGACGTGTTGACTTTAATGCCTGGCGGTGACGCGTTCAGCTTGGAGTTGGCTAGTCAGTGACCGTGTGATTGTGACACTAACAACATGGATGCCTCGGGGAAGACAGGTGAGGAGCCTGGTGATTCCGGGGTCCATATCTCTGGTTTCCTGAAGACTAGCCATGTGATCCAGGGCTTGTTGGAATATCCCAGTACTCCCAGTAAGACTCTTCCCTCCTTCTGTGCCAGCAAACAAAGTCTAATTGAACATCTAACGCTGTCTGGTAACGTGCGGTTTAGTACATCAGCTTAACACGAACTGTAATCAGTAATTTTCCAGCCAGGCTGCGGGGAGCTCGGCTGACGGAGGAGACAGAGCTGCTCATTATGCGTTTTAGATTAAGCTTTGTAGCAATTTGTGCTTTATTATCCGAGCGTGGAAAATGAGTCATAATAGCAGGTTTAAGAGCGAGCCATCTCCCAGCGCTGAGCTCCTCTGAGACCGATTCTCACCTCGCACTGTCTGAACAAAACAACCGGCTAGTATGAAGATGAAAGGACGGAGCTGCAGCAGTATGCCTGAAGGTACTGAGAACTTTAGCGGGTTCAAAGTGTTCCTCAGGTAATAAACGCCAGCTGTCAAACATGGGACAGGTAACGGCACCTGACAGTCCAGTGAGGACCTAACGAGTCTTCGGCAACCTCTGATATTCTGTGGCTTGTTTTGAGGGACGTGTCAGTCTGGACAGGCTGGACGTGAGACTGAAAAGCACCTGTATGCTGCGTGAGTGGTAGTCGTCCAGCTCCAGGTGCAGCAGACATGACAGAAGGCTGATTGAAGTGAGTGAAGATCAAAAGAAACGTCAGTGTCAGCGAGTCCTGAAACACAGAAAGAGGAGCACGCACCGAACATCGTAATGAGCACCCGAGGCAGCGCTGCTCAACCGTCAATCACTGTAACCAGGAGTAGCGAATATCCATTCAGGAGACGTGAAGGAGCGCAAGGCTATGGTAAGGTACATGGAACCCTGTACTGTCAGGCGGAACCAGGCATCAGTGTACATATCACTATGACCCGGTCTAGACTGAGCTGCAACTTACACCTTACAACCAGAGTTAATAATAACAGAGGTCTTACTGTAATAGAGTTCAGCTCTGTAGAAAAGGGGGATAGACGGAACAGTAAAGGGGTGAACTACACACAGAACAAAACTAACTAACCCAACAACCAAAAGAACAACAAGTACAGGTGGAAGAGTGGGTTTCCTGACGTACTACAGAGTGACCGAGCAGCCTAAGCTGCTAATGTCTTGCTGAGAATGAATGGGGGTCTATGGGATGAATGAGGGATGAATAAACGACACATAGAGGAGTGTGGGTCAGTGTGTCTGTGGATTAGAGTTTGGGGATCTGTCCTGATTGAGTACATGCAGTTTGGTGGCTGTAGGTTAAAGGAGACAGTGGGGTTTGAACGAGGGTGAAAATGAATGGGACTGAATATGAACGAGGGATAGGGAAAAACAGACAAACAGACGAGTGCAGCTCAGACCAACACTGAATTCGTGCTCGGGGGTCTGCCCTGAGACAGTGTATGGGACATGGTGTCTGTCGGTCGAGCAGAGGTACAGTAGATGGGCGTGTACTTTTCCACCCTATTCATGTAGCAGAGCACCTCTAGAACACCAGCAGATAGAGCCGATACCAAGTTCCGTGTTCGGCGTCTCGCTCGGTATCAGACTGTTTACCAGCTCTAAAAGACTCGTTAGCATTAGCCTGTGGTTAATTAATGACTAAAGCTGCACTTAGTCACGTATTAGTGACTTATTAAACTCCAATTTACTCTAATAATGTGATAAACTCCAGAAATCGGTTGATTCTACCTAGAACATACAGGAACCCAATGATTAACCTTTTATTACATATTTATGTTTTATTTATTTCCTTTTAGATTTTAATACTTGCTGGATTATTTGGGTGTTTATTGGGAATTATTAAGATTAATAAGGTGAGTATTAGTGACTTTCACATCACCAGGTATATGTACTAGTGCAGCTGATGATGAATATAGTTTAACTGATAGAGACTGTCATGCTTCCAGGTTCCCCTTCCACCTCCGAATCTCTGGACTACAATCCCCACAATCCACCACCTCGTGACGTCATCATCCCATGTCCGGAAAGCACAGCAGTTTTCCTGATCATCTTCTCCCGAGTTCTTATTGAACTCACCTGTTTGTAATTCCATGCCCTGTGTATATACACTCCTCTGTTTGTCTCAGCACTTTGTGAGGTACTGCCAACACTGTAGCGTACCGAGCGTTCCCTCTTTGACGTTCTCTGTTAGCGGTCCGGTTTTTGATCTGTGTTGTACTTTGGTTTGTGTCTCTGGTTTTCCCCTCTTTCCTGGTTGCCTTATTGTTGGGTTTCCGATTCTGTCTCTGCCCCTCTTGGTATTTGCCCTGGTTCTGCTGCCAGATTGGACCGGATTTCAGTCCCAGTATGCCTTCCTTAAAATGGAGTGTTACCTTCAGAACTGTTTTGGTGGTCCCTCATTGGTCCCACACAAACACTCAATCAAAGTTTCCAATGCAATTCCGTGTCTTGGAACGTACCGTCATGTGACCCAAAACAATGATCTAGTACTGTGGAGGTGCCTCTAGAAATGAGCTGACTGTATAAGTGGGCTTTATCACATATGACCTCCTTCATATATACAGTCTACTGTACTACATACACTATATTCCAAAAGCATATACAGCACTGGCCCTTGTTCGGGCAGCGTCTCAGGAGCTCAGGGAATTCCAGCGTGGTACCGTGATAGGATGCCACCTGTGCAACAAGTCCAGTCGTGAAATTTCCTCCCTACTAAATATTCCACAGTCGACTGTCAGTGGGATTATAACACAGTGGGAGCGATTGGGAACGACAGCAACTCAGCCATGAAGTGGTAGACCACATACAACGACAGAGCGGGGTCAGCGGATGCTGATGTTCCAACACCAGTGCACAGAGCAAGGTCCATAAAGACATGGATGAGCGAGTTCTGGTGTGGAGGAACTGGACTGGCCTGCACAGAGTCCTGACCTCAACCCGATAGAACACCTTTGGGATGGATTAGAGCGGAGACTGCGAGCCAGGCCTTCTCGTCCAACATCAGTGTCTGACCTCACAAATGTGCTTCTGGAAGAATGGTCAGAAATTCCCATAACCACATTCCTACACCTTGTGGAAGCCTTCCCAGAAGAGTTGGAGCTGTTCTAGCTGTAAAGGTGGAACATCATATTACACCCTATGGAGTAAGAATGGGATGCGTGTGAAGGCAGACGAGCGAATACTGCTGGCAATGTAGTGTACTGAGGTTTACAGTGATGCCTCTAATGAGTCCACTACCTGCTTCAAATCAACTGGATTAGATTTGTAGAACACGTTTTAGAACCTTCTCCCAGACCAGCTAAACAGAAATCCCAGTCCAGACCTGAACTAAGGGAGAGGTACAGTACCTCTGGAGCTCTGTGAGGGTCCCTTATAATGAGCTTCTCCTCCGGCTTTGGGCCGTGTTATCAGCCCTCAGTGGTGTGTGACTGTACGCAGGTGGGTGAGTGGGAAGGCTAAATGGAAGGAGAAACACATCCCCGACCTCACCTGTCTCCGTGGGAAGAGAAAGGAGATGTGGCAGCCTGACACCTTCTCAGCACACATGCCCACACAGCCGCACAGAGAACAGACTCGTACAAACCCTCTCTGAGACTCACGACACAGACCGAGCACAACCGATTAGAGTCTAGAACCATTCTGCTAGTTGTGTTTACACACAGAGGAATCCGTCTTCCTCGTTAACCCATCCATGTAGTGAAACACCCACACACCCACACACACACATACCCACACACATACACACACCCACACACACACATACCCACACACACACAGACCCACACCCACACACATACACACACCCACACACACACCCACACACATACACAGACCCACACCCACACACATACACAGACCCACACCCACACACATACACACACCCACACCCACACACATACACACACAGACCCACACCCACACGCACACACACCCACCCACACACACACACACACACACATACACACACACCCCCACACCCACACATACACATACACATACACATACACCCACCCACACACACACACACACACACACGCACACACACGCACCCATGCACACACACACACACACACACACACCCATGCACACACACACACACACGCACCAACACACACACACACACACACACGGCAGTGTGTGTACACTTGCCCAGAGAGGTGGGCAGTTGGGGAGGGCCTTGCTCAAGGGCTCTTCAGTTGTGTCCTGTCGGCTCAGGGGGTCAAACTGGTGAGCCTCCGGTCACAAAGCCAGTTCCCTAACCACTAGCTCACAACATGGTGATGGTGTAAGAGGAGAGTTCAGTACATAGAACCCACATACCCAGAACCTCAAACACTGTTGTTCCTCCTTCAATCCCAAATCCTGCATTTCCAAAAGAGGACGGGAAAACGGGCCGGCTCCCAAACCCTAAACTGTTACGGAACAGACTCATTAATATTTACACCCCCAACATTTACATACAACCACAACGGAGCTACAGAACCAACATGGTGGACTACGTGGAGAAATCCAGCTTTCCAGGCTGGGAAGGGGATGTCGGCACTTTTCATTCCCTTCCCAAGGATCCCAACTGTCAGCGATACACGGTGGATGTTCATCTTTAAACCAGGCTGAAGTTCTTCCTATTCACCAGCTTCTTAATCCAATGTTCCGTTCCACCTTAAATACTGCAGCTTGTACAGGCACCAGAATATCCTTCAGCACCATTTAAGATGGAAAGGAAACTTCCCAAAACAAGCTGGAGAGCAGGAACTTCAGCTCCCACATCTTTAACAGGATCCCGGAACAACTTTAATCCTGCAGTCTGCACATTTTACTCCGGACAGTTTCCCAAACTCTTGGACAACATGGAGCAGCTCGGCTCAGCATTTGACCCTGGACTAACGTTGGTGCTCCATCATTCATTTCACCCCCATTCAAACCTCCGACACCAAACTGCACATACCCACTCAGAGCAAATCCCCAAACTCAGTCCTCAGACATACTGGACCGCACCTCTATGTGTCGTTTATTCATCCCTCGTTCCTCCCATAGACCCCCATTCATTTTAGCACACATTAGTAACTGGCTAGCAACAAGCCTACGCTGTGTAACCACGCTGTGCCGCAGAGACGCTGAGCACAGAGCCGCGTGTGTTAATGACAGCATGAGCTTCCTACAGGGTTCTGTATCTGTCTGTCTGTGTTTGCGGAGGCATTACCACACATTGAACCAGCCACTACAGACTGACTACAAAAGCTCAGTAGATAAATTAGGATGTGTCTGGAAGAAAAGACGGCACTCAAAGCTAAAAGCTCGCCTTGGTCAATTTTGTTTCCATGGTAGCCCCAAAATCTCCAAAGAGCTTGTTCCTTCAGATAAAAACGTCCTTCAGCTTCATTCCCTGCATTACACAAACAAAGTGGTGAGCCGTGTCTGCGCGCCCACCTGCACCAGGAGCTCTGGCTCTTTATTGTACTCATATAGACCATTTGATTCATAAAGGCTCGTCGTAGACCCGTCTTCCCGAGCGGCAGGTGAGAAGACGCTTCGTTTAAATGCCGCTCGGTTTCTAACTGACTATACAACAAAAGGTACAGAACATGAAAGCCTGGAAACATCTAATTCCTTAATGTGGGTGCAAAAATGGATTTCTCTCACGGCTTTCATCCACGAGCAAAGTGCTCCTGTGTTTCTCCTTCACATGAAAGCCTCCATACAAAAGTATTGCGTAAGCCCAATCCAGAACGCAGCAACGTCCTGATGTAAGCCGGGAAGCTGTCTGGCCCACATCTCAGTAATTTCAGCTCTTCAGAAATTACTGTGGTGCAGCTTCGGTCTCCTTCACAAGCACACAAAGACAAACGTGAATCAGATGTACAAATTTGGTCTAATAAGTGGGAGGAGCCAAACCTCACCAACTGTGTACACTCCAAACGAAAAACAACACAATCACCACCACATTCCTTTCCCAAGGATCCCAACTGCCAGCGGTACATGGTAGATGTTCATCTTTAAACCAGGCTGAAGTTCTTCCTATTCACCAGCTTCTTAATACAATGTTCCGTTCCACCTTAAATACTGCAGCTTGTACAGGCGCCAAAATGTCCTGCAGCACCATTTAAGGTGGAACAGAATATTCCCAGAACAAGCTGGAGAACAGGAACTTTAGCTCCCACATCTTTAACAGGATCCCGGAACAACTTTAATCCTGCAGTCTGCGCATTTCACTCCGGACAGTTTCCCAAACTCTTGGACAATATGGAGCAGCTCCGCTCAGCATTCGACCTTGGACCAATGTTGGTTCGCCATCATTAATTTCTCCCATAGACCCCCGTTTATTTTCACCCCGACCCAAAACTCTCGTACCCTCCCCCTGACTGAGATTGGTCCATATTGCAGCCTCGTTACTTGTGAGACCTCCCCTTGGCAACCCATGGCATCAACCCTCATGGCACTGATGGCAGTGCAACAGCACTACCTTGACTGCTCTCCACTTCCTCTGCTGCCCACTCCACCAGCGAGGAGCCTCAGTTCTTGGCCTCGGCTGTGCCTCCTACGCCTGGCTGAATGCTACTGGAGGGCCGAAGTCAATGCAACCGAGCCACCATGCCCCGTCCAGGCTCCATCACTGTCTCTTACGCCATCGCCGTGAAGACACAGGAAACATACGGTCCTGTTCTTCTGGGTCCCGGAGACACAACGTCCATTATTCCCATAAACAGTCTGAAAGGTGGACTTGTTGGACCACAGTACACACTTCCACGCTTCCACTGACCATCAGTGAGAGAGAGGCTGGCCGTGTTTCTGGACGGTGTTGATATGTGACTCCACTGTGTGTAGGTCAGTCTAAACCTGTGTTAGTGGACGCAGTGGCGGACAGTGTCTATGGGTAACGGTGTGTTACAGTGTTCCTGAGCCCCTGTGGTGACATCATCACAGAAACATGCTGGTGTTTAATGCAGGCAGTCTGAGGGGTCAAAGGTCATTTAGTTGTGTTTTTTAGCCTTTTACTTTACGCACAGAGATTCTCTGGACTCTCGCCACCTGCTGGTGATGTTCTCACTGCAGAGGCTGAAACGCCTGAAATACCCAGTCGCTCATGGAGGTACCTTGTTGTTTACCTGTTGGGAGTTTCTGCATTTTTCCTACTGTCCCAAATTATTGTTATTTTTTGGGTTTATGGAAAATCGGAAGCTTAATCTCCATTCCCTACAATTTAGCATGTCCCCGCTGGACAACCATAGCGTAAACACTGTTTCAACATTATCTCAGCACCATTACAGACATCAGAAGAACAGCTACTCATCAGTCAGTGTGTTGGGTTGGTGTTTACCGTGGTTGAGTCGATGGGCAATACAATAAGCAAGATCAGAACTTCAGTGTGAAGAGATTAACACTGATTTATTAGATTAGCCCAACGACAAATAACTGAATAACGCTAAGTGTCGTCATACACACGCCGAGTGGAGCTCACACTGACTGCACAATATCACAGCACGGGAGACTTCCTGGAGAAGACCCTCTCTGAAATACAGTACGATATCAGCACTATGATCGGTGTTCTTTTTCAACAACCATCCTGCGGAATTATCTCAGGAAGTGCCCCCCCCCCCACATCCCCCTCCCACCCCCCGCCGCAGTCT
>JAVGWN010001873.1:0-11791 GCA_034552555.1 Semaprochilodus insignis | reverse complement strand
ATACACTTACCATAGAGATAAATACACTTACCATTATCTATGTAATATGAATTCTACTTATCTTATAGATCCACTATATAGGTGTACAGTCACAGTCCGTAGCTCGGGGTGTCCAGTCTTATTTGCAAACAGGCTAGCAGGTTGTCACTCCAAACAAGCCAGAGCACACTCAACCCCACTTGTTTAAACAGGTGGTCTCAGTCTTCAAACATTTGACCAGGTGATCCCCTGCTTTGCTGGAATGAAATCCTGCAGCCATACCAGCCCCTTGCAGACAGAAGTGGACACCCCTGCTATAGCTCATTTGATGCTGCACTATTAATCCACTCACCTGTGCAGCATTCATCACTGGTCACCTCCTGACAGCTGCGTACATAACTGCTGCTGTAATAGTGCTCTCTGTTACTCCATTAACACTTCTCCTCAGTAACACCCAACACTCTCTCTCTCTCTCTCTTTCTCTCTCCCTCTCTCCCTCCAGGCTGTCTAATATGCAGGGCATTACTATTCAGATCATCGGTACTCGTACTCTTTTGATAGTAGCTAACGTCACAGAAGATGATTATGGAAACTACACCTGTGTGGCCACCAACCGGCTGGGAATACACAACGCTAGTGTGTTCCTTTACAGTGAGTAACCACACTCCAACACGGTTAGCGTCACTCTCATAGCGTTAGCAGAGCTTCAGAGAGATCTGTAAAGCAACAGTGAAGCTTCATGAGCTTCAGAAGGTCCATATCAGCATCAAACCTTGACTGTTAGCTAGGCCTTAGCTTACCTAGGAGGGCCTTCAATGCTAATTTTTTGCTAGCATGCCTATAATGTAGCATGTTAGCGCTAAACTAAGACTATGGTGCACATGAACATTTTAGGTTGCTCTTGAAGGAACACGTACATTTGGAGCTAATTCCATGAGTTCTATTTAAAGGTAACAGCTAACATTAGCGTTCATGTAAGCTTGTATGTATCAGTTTTATATTGACTCTTTCAGGAAAAGCTGCTGCTGTTTTCCATTCCCAACAACTACATGGAACTTAGACTATAGGTTGCTGTCACAGTCAGTGACCTATCTAGAACTTCCAGAAAGCCTAGTAAGGCACTGTGGCCGTAAGGCCCTTCAGCCCAGCTCTTGGAGTTTTAACCAATGGGATGCTTGATTGTATGTACCCAGATTCCATGGATATTGGCTTGGATGTACTGGACATACCAAGACTTTAACACTATTACAAACTGAGTTCCAGACAGTTGGAACAGTAGGGAAATGCTAAATAATAATAATAATAATAATAATAAACAATACTAAGACAAGACACAGTTACTGATTCTATGTGAGCCTTTCACCAATATCACTGCACTCTGACACTTTGTTATTATTATTATTAATATATTACCGCTATGGACAATATCACTGAGTCACTTTAAATAAGACATATATATATATATATATTCATATTCATATTATATCATATATAAAGATATGTCTCCGCTCTCTCTCAGACTATCCTTGTCTAATAATGTATACATCAGAGAATTTCTACAGACCCCTCCTGTCTTTGTATATTCTATTTTGTGTATATTTTGTGTATTTTGTATTTATTTAATATATCTCTTTTATATCTCTTTATTTAATATGTTTAGTTAGTATGTATATTAATGCTGCCCTGCTGTAGAGTATCAACCTGAGCCTCACCACAAGCATTTCAATGCATAAATGTCCTGACATGTTGTGCAAATGACAAATAAACCTGAAACTTGAACTTGAAACTATTAAATACAAATACAAATATTGCCAATATTAGAGCAAACGTACTGATTCTATTAAATACAAATGAACTAAATATTATAGATATGTGTGTATATGTGTTTTAATCCCTCCCTACTGATCAACACACAGTCCCAAATATGGGTTTGGAAATGTAAATTCTGCATTTACTGCTCTCACTGGCGCCACCCAGTGGACATTTGCCCACATGGCATCTCTCTTTCTCTTCTTCTTTATACTGTATGACTATGATAGAGAAAATACTCTGTTATTATTATTATTATTATTATTATTATTATTATTATTATTATTATTATTTTAATATTTAGTTTTCAGTGATAATAATAAGTGTAAAGTCTTGCAGGGAGAGACAGTGTGAGTGCATTACACACATTGTCCACCAGATGTCACTCTGTACCAATAAATAAGTTTACCTGCAAAAATGTCTTTTCTTCGAAGAGCTTTAATCAGAAATATGTAATTGCTTTTCCCCATGTGGACACTAACCTACACTAACTCATGTGATTATAAAAAATACATAAAGTGCTCAGTACAGTCAGTAGACAGCTTAAACTGTTAGGTCTTCCTGCAACCTGAAGTGCTGCTCAGTGGAACAGTATATACAGCATACAGTATATAATACTACATTATTACTATGTGGTATATATTAGTGCAGTGCACATGAAAAACTACTGGTGCAGTATACGGTATACAGTCTATACTGGTGTACTGGTACAGTATGATATGTGTAATGCAATACATACTGGTAAAATATACTGTATGCAGTATACAATATTAAAGTCATAACATTGTACCATATGCAATATACAGTATATACTGCTACAATATACAGTATGCAGTATATACTAGTACAATATGCAGTATATAGTATACCATATTACAATAAGAGGTTTACAGTATATACTGGTACAATAGGCAGTATACAGTATACAATATTACAATATTAAATACTACTGGTGCAGTATAACGTAAAGAGTATATCCTGATATGATACACAGTATACGATATTGCAGTATATACTGGTACAATACGAAATACACAGTATACAGTATACAGTGATTTACAGTATTATGGTACATATACATTCAGTACATAGTGTATATAGTGGTACAGTATTCAGTAGCTAGTGTATATACTGGTACAATATTCAGTACATAGTGTATATACTGGTACAGTATTCAGTACATAGTGTATATACTGGTACAGTATTCAGTAGCTAGTGTATATACTGGTACAATATTTAGTACATAGTGTATATACCGGTACAGTATTCAGTAGCTAGTGTATATACTGGTACAATATTCAGTACATAGTGTATATACTGGTACAATATTCAGTACATAGTGTATATACTGGTACAGTATTCAGTAGCTACTGTATATACTGGTACAATATTCAGTACATAGTGTATATAGTGGTACAGTATTCAGTAGCTAGTGTATATAGTGGTACAGTATTCAGTAGCTAGTGTATATACTGGTACAATATTCAGTAGCTAATGTATATACTGGTACAGTATTCAGTACATAGTGTATATACTGGTACAGTATTCAGTAGCTAGTGTATATACTGGTACAGTATTCAGTACATAGTGTATATACTGGTACAGTATTCAGTAGCTAGTGTATATACTGGTACAATGTTCAGTACATAGTGTATATACTGGTACAGTATTCAGTACATAGTGTATATACTGGTACGGTATTCAGTAGCTAGTGTATATACTGGTACAATATTCAGTACATAGTGTATATAGTGGTACAGTATTCAGTACATAGTGTATATACCGGTACAGTATTCAGTACATAGTGTATATACTGGTACAGTATTCAGTAGCTAGTGTATATACTGGTACAGTATTCAGTACATAGTGTATATACCGGTACAGTATTCAGTAGCTAGTGTATATACCGGTACAGTATTCAGTAGCTAGTGTATATACTGGTACAGTATTCAGTACATAGTGTATATACTGGTACAGTATTCAGTAGCTAGTGTATATACTGGTACAGTATTCAGTAGCTAGTGTATATACTGGTACAGTATGAAGTGCTTTATAGACAGATAATTTAACTCTTACCTCTCTCTCTCTCTCTCTCTCTATGTCTGTCTCTCTCTCTTTCTCTCTCTCTCTCTTTAGGACCTGGAACTGGACGGGACATCAACGGCTCGGCATGCGTCAGTCAGTCCGTGTGGCTCCTGGTCTTGGCCCTCCTCCTGCCTCTACTCAAGTGTTAATACTCAGCGCTGCACTCCTTCACCACCACACCTTTCTCCTTTCTCTCTTTCTCTTCCTCGTTTTCTCTCTCTCTCTGTCTCTCTCTATCTCTCTGTCTCTACCCTTCTCTCTTTCCTTCTCTCTCTCTCTCTCGCTCTCTCTCTCCCAGACTGTTTGCATTTCCATACCGAACGAACCGTGCCTCAACGCACGCAAACCTAGGTACACTTACAATTCAAAAAAGAGGAACGGGATGGGCTGTTAGCGCGTGTCAGTGTCGAACAAATACAACAACAACAAAAAAAGAAAGAAAACAAAAAAAAAGAAAAGAAAAGAAGGGAATATGAAACCTGAGGAGAAGTAGAAAGAATACAGTGCTCTTTCTAGGATATGATAATTGTTATCTTTCCTTGTCAAATCTTCGTTTTCCACTGTCCTGGAGTTTTTCCTTTCGTTCGTTGTTTTTCCTTTCAGGTTTTTAGTTTGGCTCGCCTCTTCTCAACGCCATCCTGAGAACATGCCGAGCAGGAAACTTGCACATTAGCGAGAGTTCAAACTGACTCTTAGACGCGTCGCTCAACAATCATCCAAATATCCGGAGCGCTAACGTTAATACTGTACTCTCGAGTCTCGACAGATGTCTTCAGTATTTGCCAAATGTGTAACTTAAGCAATGCAGAGAGACGCTAGCTAAGGATAAACAAACAAAAAAACAACATGGAAGACGTATAAGCTACATATAAGCTACCGCAACCAGCGCTAAGCATCACCAAACGGAAAATAGCCAGTTATCTCAATTTCAGAACAGCATAGAGTTAGCGCACTGATCGCGGTTTGCAAGCCAAATGCCAAACCTTACTGTATTAGTTCTGCTAGAGTGCTAAAAGGGTAGCTGGAGGGATCAAAACAAGAGAGTGAGATAGCTTAGCCAGCTAGCAGCCGTGTACCTCACTCACTCAGTTCACAGCAGGGGCTAGCTCTGTGCTAAATGAACCGTTAGCATTAAAGATGACATTCGGGGACATGTAGTCTAGATATGAAGCCCCTGGTCAGGAAGCAAGAAGGCTGGGAAAAGTCAAACGGACACGGTTTGACCTTATTAGCGGATTAGCCAAAACAACCTGGGCAGGTATGTAGCACAGCAGTGCACAACCAACCACAAACGTAGGTTCACTTAACTACTCAGTTTGTTTGTCAGCACAGTTTGCTAATGTTTGTTTTGCTACATTAGCCTTAAAGACACGCCAAACCAGCTATACCCTGATAGCAAGAGGCTAGTGGCCCACTGTTGGCTTGTTGAAAGCAAAGCTGGTGGTCCACTAGCATTTTGCATAGCATGTAAGCAGAGTATTAAACAAAATACCACTTTTTATCGCCTATTTCCCCTCAGAATCCAGTTTATTCATTTATCTTTCTTTTGTTATCCATTGTAAACTAGTTTAGTGAATCATTTACATCCAGCGCTGTATCAACAACAACAACCTTTTCCAACCATTTTCTTGTACGGAGGATGCTAATTTGGGTGGCACACTGATATCAAGAATGATAGCAGACCACTGTTGGCCCATTAATAACAAAGTTGCTGGTTCACTGGTGTTTTGCTAAACCTTTTCTGGGCGCCCCGTTGGCGGTCAAGCAGAATTTTAGACAAAATACCACTTTTTATCAATCGTCCAATTTGCTTATTTTTCCTTCATTTCTAACTTTTTTTTATCCTGTGAATTAGTTAAGTAAATCATTTTTAGTGCCATCAATGACATTTAAATAATTTGGTAACACTTTACTTGAAGGGTGTTATCTTACATAAACACTTTATAAATTATTCCTCAATATTTAAACCAACATTTATGAAGTATACACGTTTTACATGTATTAATATGGAGTACTAATTCATTTTGGTGAGAGGCATTTCTTTTCAAAATTAAAGTCTTCATTAATTATTTATTATTTTTTTATTTTGCCGGTCCAGAAAAAAGACATTTCACTGAAATGAATACTGTTTGTCAAAATAATAAAAGTCCATATTTATTAATTTATTTTATTTTTCAAAATAAAAGTCTCTCAGTAAAATGACAGTTCTCCATATCAACATCATGTAAAACATGTACACTTTATAAATGTTGATTTAAACATTCATTAATATTCAAGTGAAGTGTCACCAGTAATTTGGAATATTTGTCTGGTTTAGTCTATAAGTCTACTTTCGAAAATTTAAGAAACTGTTTTAGGTGGTTACAAACTAGTTCGATTTTCTACATAGGATGTTAATCTGGGTGGTCCAAGGGTGGACCAGCAGTGGCAGCGGGGTGCCGACCTGATCAAGGCAGTGGACCGCTATAAACTTGCTATCAGGGTATTTGGGGAAGCATGGTGAACTGTTTGATTAGCACTCTTTTAAAACCAGCACTGGAGAAACATGCTAGTACAGGCAAAGCTAGCTGCTAGCCCTGCTGCTTCCTGACAGAGAGAGCTTTAACCTGTGAACTGAGCTATATGAACGTGAATTGTGAACGCATTCAAAATAAAAGTCTCTTGTTGCACTACTCACCAACCGGGTCCTCTGGCAAAGGGGACGGAACGAGTCACCAGACAGGTCGACGCGTGTGCCGAGAGATGCTAACGGTTGAATATTTCTGGGAATTTTTGGGGGGATTTCTTTTTTGTTCGTTAGTGGAAACAGTGGTCTGTCATCATCACTACTCTTTCGCGAAAGGCTTGTTGTTCCTGATTGTCCAACCCGCACCACTTTAACAGGTCCATCGGAGGCAGGCGGGCAGGGGGCGGTTTCTGGTCACTAACTCTTAACTGTGAAAAACTCCCGGCTTGTTTTTTTGCCCCCCCCCCCTCCTTTCCCATCCGCCATTTGTGGACTATGTACCATCCAGCTAATGTGTGCTTGACTCTAGACTGAAATGTATGACACCAATGAATGCTTTGCTTGTTATTATTCTGTTGTTTTTATCCTCCTTTTTTTTCTCCTTGAACGGAATCTCAGAAAGCAGATTGTTGTTTTATTTAGTTTATTTTATTATATTTTATTTTATTTTATTTTTTTTGTCCATCCATTACGATTAACGTTGTATATATCTACTTGAATCCATTGTCCTTAAATATATATATATATATATCTATATATATATTAAAAAAATGATGATAATAATAATAATATATTATGTCCATGTTTCTTAATAGGCTAGTGAATTTGTTGAGGATTAACTGTAAGTAAATAAAACTGATTAGGGTACAAAGATTTCTGAGATTATTGAGAACTTAACCTGATACTAGAACCTGTGGAGAAACAGATAGACCGTCCCTCCGATTTTCCTTCTTTTTCCCAATACTGTAGAATGTAATCCTCCATTATGGTGGAGACGTTAGCATCTAAATGGGAATACCTACATGCTTATTGCCAAAACAAACAAAAGTTCAAGCAACAGAAGACAAGTATGTCCTCGCCTATGACCCCTATGAATTTTGTCCCGTATCATGTTGAAATGCGAGTGTTCTATACTTTCAATGTGCGTGTTCAGGTTTTTGATGGCCAGGTTTGGACTTTTGATTCTCGGTTCCCCTCCTTTAAATTCAAGAGCCCAAGAGGCCTCTGGAGTGACTGACCATGCCGCTGGTCAGCAAGCTGCCCGGCGGCTGCCTTGTTACATTCTCCCACTCACCTGCTGTGTGCGTGACAACCTTGTTTTTTCTGTCACAGTTTAGAGTAGGCTAGGCTACGTGCTAAAGCGCTTAGCATTTGAAGGGCTAGCGATCTCCTTTAGACAAACGTTCCTCCGCCAAATATCACAGAGAGAGGGGGCCAGGTTCTGTCCTTCAGGCCTTTCGGTAGCAGTTAGATCCTCCTACTCTAAAACGTGACCCCCCCCCCGTGTGTATTGTAGCCGAATACCAATGTACAACTGTCACTGCTGTCTATATGTTCCATCTTATGTTTATACTTACAGAACCTATAAAGGCATCTACTCCATGGCTGTGGTTGCAAGCCAGGATGTCAGGCTAACGATAATTGCTTTGTGTGTAGCCTTCCATATTCCTGCATTCCTTTTTGTTGTTTCGGTTTTTGATTCTTCCGGATTCTTTCCTGTATGTGAGACGAGGCTTCAGGAGGTTTTGCTTTCCTGTTTTCATTTGTATATGTGAACCTTATTCGGCTATCTCCAGAAAGGGAACGTCGTACTCGGGCGTCTCGTGTCGGTAGTAAATTCCAGAAACTTTCCGCACCCTCATTTCAATGCAATGAACATTTTATAATGGCTTTGGTTTATTCTAAGATTACTGCAATCAATTTCTAAAAATCTTATGTACTGTAAAGTACCCATGAAATGTTCAATGAAAAATGAAATAAAGTCATTTGAATTTGACGTGCTGTATTTGAAAAAAAAACAATGGATTCTGAACACTGAGTTTCTTCTTTTCGTGCTGTTTTGCTGTTGGGAATTATGTTCACCAAATAAGGTTCAGGGTTCAAGCAAACATGATACTGTAACATTCCATAAATAGTTACAGAATCAAAAAGGTCATATAACATTTGGCTTAGCTGATATACAGTGTAATTGTGCATCATTAGCGATACAAGGAAAATAGCATTGGCCCTAGAATAGAGCCCTGTGGCACACCTAGATTTGTAATTTACCTTGTTTTCAATTATAAACTAACAGCAGTCAGGCAGGCAGGACTTCAGACATGAGAATGCCATTCCTCTGACCCCAACAAGCCTGGAATGATTATGGAATATTGTGATTGACACAGCACAATGCCTCACATAAATCAAACTAACTTTCAGACAGTTAACAGCTCATTTGTTGCTTTCATTGACTGTATTCAATGTTGGTGTCCAGTGACGATGCTAAAGTCCATTGGGTGCCCTAGGCAAAAATTCACCGGGGGTCCCGTCTAACAAACGTTCATCACCAGTATGCTAATCTGACACCAACAAAAGTTCAAATTACCATTATTTCTGAAATCTAAATATTAAAAACTTGACAAATATAAATATACCCTTGGGGGCCCTCCACTGGCCTGGGACCCCTAGCTATTGCCTGTCTGAAATGAAATGTGATTCTTAAATGTAAACTCTTAGAAATTGTTGATATTTGAGATTAGCACACATTTGGACAACTCCCAGGGTTCCAGGCTAGGTTTCTTTTTGACCTTACTGGTCCTAACATCTTCATCACCACATTATCTCCACATAACCAAATACTACTAACAACTCCTATTGCTCTAAATGGTCTACTGTGATCACACGGTACAAAGTTCTCCAACATCATTATCTATAATTGATAAATGACAGCAGAGGGTGGAACCTTTTCCCTACATTCTTAGCCTTTAAGTGTAGGCTGAAAACTCACCTGTTTAGTCAAGCCTTTGGTAAAATTTGTATCTTCGGATAATGGTGCAGATCTTGGGATACGTGGACACAGGAAATAACTCTCATAAGAGGTTTGTAGACACCTGCTCGTCCACTGGTGCTTCTGAAATGAGGGGAATCAATGGAGAGTTTTTGCTGCAGTAACAGCCTCTACTCTGCTGAGAAGGCTCTACACTAGTTATGGGAGCATTGGCGTGAGGATCTGACTGAGCATCAGTGAAGTCTGGTACTGATGTTGGATAATCAATTTTGGATCCCGAAAGTATTCAATGAAGCTCCATCACTCCAGAGAACACAGTTCCACGGCTCCACAGCCCACCCAATACTGGGGGGGGGTTATGCCACTGGGCATATATACGTGTGTGTATACATATACATATACATATATATATACATATATATATATATACAATACCGATACCAGTCAAACATTTAGTCACACCCCTCTAAAATACAGTCTTACACTTAACACCTCCAACTGATGAGAGTCTGAACCAGTACATATCCTGATACACCACATATACTCTTGATGTACCACAGTATGATATTTCTCCATATCTCCACCTCTAATACATATTTAGTGGTGTAAAAACTTTGGTCTCTTTTTCTGCACAGTGTAAAAGCTCTAGTTCTCCTTTCAGTTTAGTGAATATTCATGATGGACCGACCAATAGAATTGCTCCAAACCTGCTTAGATATAAACCTTGTTCTATCAGCCTCCACTGCAGGTTAAGAAAGCTGGTTCATCCTCCTGTAAAGGTCCATTCTGGAGGGTTTTAAGGTGGACTGTATAATTCCATGAGTGGTGTTTTATAGTTTGATGTTTTCACTTCTATTCTACAGTAAAGCATTAAGATAAACATAAGGAGAACCTGCTATGAGGAGCTGTGTCTGAACTTTTGACTGGTGTATGTATATATAAAACGTTGTTTGTGTTATAATCAGATTCTTCATTGGTTCTTAATTAAATACCTGCACCCACATTTCTGGACAAGGCTGTTTTGATAGTTGTCAGTACAAACTGAAATGAAGCGAACATGCACTGGGTCATATTTTTTGCTAGATGTAAACCCATTAGCATACTGCATATCTTAATCTTTCCTTAATTAAACTAGTTACTGTTACTGTCTATCTAAATGTACAGTCTGCATGCTATAAGTAGGATTGCCAGCAAGATCAACACACTGAATATGCTTCCAAATTATGCATGCATATTCCTGTGTCACTTCAAAAATCTTCTATACAGGTATATATATATATATATATATATACAGGGGTTGGACAACGAAACTGAAACACCTGTCATTTTAGTGTGGGAGGTTTCATGGCTAAATTGGACCAGCCTGGTGGCCAATCTTCATTAATTGCACATTGCACCAGTAAGAGCAGCGTGTGAAGGTTCAATTAGCAGGTAAGAGCACAGTTTTGCTCAAAGTATTGCAATGCACACAACATTATGGGTGACATACCGGAGTTCAAAAGAGGACAAATTGTTGGTGCACGTCTTGCTGGTGCATCTGTGACCAAGACAGCAAGTCTTTGTGATGTATCAAGAGCCACGGTATCCAGGGTAATGTCAGCATACCACCAAGAAGGACGAACCACATCCAACAGGATTAACTGTGGACGCAAGAGGAAGCTGTCTGAAAGGGATGTTCGGGTGCTAACCCGGATTGTATCCAAAAAAGGACTTGTATATGTCATTCCCAAGACGAACTGACGCTGTATTGGCCGCAAAAGGAGGCCCTACACCATACTAATAAATGATTGTGGTCTAAAACCAGGTGTTTCAGTTTCATTGTCCAACCCCTGTATATATAAGTGTGACCCCTCCTTTCAGCAACCACAGTGTCAGCCTTTGTACATGCTTCGGTCAGCATATAACACGGCAGCATGCAAGCTACTCTACTGCAGGAATTCATTGGTCTAAATATTTCTAAAATAAACCAATGTCACGAGAGATACAGAATTCCAGTTACCTTTACAAATTGCTTTGATCGTATAGTGGTAAAAGTGCTTGTGTTACCAGATTTATACATGTCTAGATTACATCAGACAATGTCAGTAATTAATTCTCACTACACATCCCCTTTTAACTTAATGGAAAACAAATAAAACCAAAGCATGAAATAATGCCCTCTGGCGGCGAACAAAAATTCAGCAACCAGACCACATGGTGGAGCTAAGAACAAGCTAGCTAAACTAGCTAGCACAGCTCTGCTTATTAAAACAGTTCTATATACATTTTAACTGAAATAAAAACATACCTGAAACGGGTATGGCAACCACAGTGTCAGCCTTTGTACGTGCTTCGGTCAGCATATAACTAAAGAAACAGGCTAATGTTAGCATAATTACAGTTCAGCTTCGAATTTATAACTCTTTAAATTGAGCATTTAAATTAAG
>JAVGWN010001872.1:0-11791 GCA_034552555.1 Semaprochilodus insignis | reverse complement strand
GTGTGTGTGTGTGTGTGTGAGTGTGAGTGTGAGAGAGAGAGAGAGAGAGAGAGAGAGAGAGAGAGAGAGAGAGAGAGAGAGTGTCGAATGGGCTGACTAGGCTCTGGGGAACTGAACTGCACATGTATGCAAAAATTTGACATGATGTTCAGTGCGTGTCTCTTCTCCACGTCCCACTTATGACCGTACGCCACTTCTCAGAACTCATACATACTGTACCCCAGCGCGGTGTGACTGAGTGCTCATCTAACTACATGAGTCTTATCCCAAGCCCAAGACCTCACTTTCCTTCATCTTTACTGGAGCCAGGCTCTTCCTTGACCCTAGAAACCCTCGGAAAGAGAGAGAGAGAGAGAGAGAGACAGCATAGACATAGGAGAGCAAGAGAAAGAGAGATCATAGATAGATGAGTCCTGACAGGAAAGCCGAGCCTCTCTCCACTGTCCCTCAGCCACTGTACAGTATCCTCATATCTCCAGCAGTCCGGGCCAATCAAAGCAGACACAAGCATACACCCACTGAGCAGGGCTGAAACCACCGTCCTCCTCCCCCATCCCACAGTCACTGAACACACATCACCCTCTTCATCACTGCAGCCACA
Source organism: Semaprochilodus insignis (assembly GCA_034552555.1). NCBI lineage: Eukaryota > Metazoa > Chordata > Actinopteri > Characiformes > Prochilodontidae > Semaprochilodus > Semaprochilodus insignis. Next base: position 11,190 of record JAVGWN010001872.1, on the reverse strand, counting down.
ACAGTGCACAGCCCCACACCTGACACCCTGGACCAGAGAGGAAACAGCTTACACCTTCACAACTACATCAGCCAGGACTCACACAGCTACCTTGCACTCACAGCACCTTATACTCACACAGCCCTTGGAAGGTTATCTAACACTCCAGCATAGAACTACAGTTCAACTGTTTATGAAAAGCTCTATTCTCATAACAACATACTCATAATCCTCATGGGTTTGATCAGTATCAAACAAATAGCTGCACAATTAGCTGCACCCAGAAGGAATCAATCAACCGGAATGAAACATGGTGGGTAGGTTTGACACTGTGAGACATGCAAATGATTCAACGCTCTGCCGCACGTGACGTAAGCAAGGACAGGCCTTATCACTGTACCTCACTGGCCCAACAGACATGGTTCCAGACATTCAATGAGCAGTGATGTCATCCTATTAGTGCAGCACCATTGGCAGACGGCTGCACCACGCAGGACTACATGCACACAGACCGTTATGACGACTGTCCTTAACACCACGTCAATGCCACCAAAGACTGCAATGGTGCCAGACTGTCATGGAGTGGTGACTCCCACTTCTGTCTTGGTGGAGACGACCAACGAATCTGTGTGTGGTAGCACCGTGGTCAGCGCCAAGATGAACAGTTTGGTGTCACTCCATCTCCACCCCTACCGCACCATCTGCAGGAACTGTGTGAGGATATTCAAGCTGCATGGGATGGATTGTCACAGGACATCGTTAGGAACCTCTACAACTCCATGCCGAGACGTCTGGCATGTTGGGTTAGCTGAGAGACACTAGCTGAGAGACACTACTTATGTGTAGCTCAATAAATATTGATCATATCAGTCTAAATTTATCATCATTTATTGATCCTGGTGACCTTTATCTTCCTTCCCAACAGCACTGCAACCCCACACCTCCTTCTGGGTGCAGCTATTCTTTTGATACATCACCAGAAGAGGGTTTTCCCAGTCTTCCCAGACCGCTGAGACACTGTCCATAGATTAGTCCTTTCTATGTCCACACACATAAGCACAATCTATACCATTAGGTATGGCGTCTGCTCATGTGATCCAGGCATCGGAGCCTCATTCTGGTCAGTCAGGCGGCTAGCGTAGTAGAGGTTAGACAAGCTAATTGTCCAAACTGCCCCAAAGTTGTTTCCCCCACAGAGAGCTGGAGCTAATCGTTAGCAACAATGACGTTGTGCATCCATGACCCTCACTCCTAAAAGTTATTGGATTTAAGCATGGCCTCCCTTCCTGTGTCCACAGGTTGGAGGCTTTGATCTCTCCTGCTTTTCCCCTCGTTTAGTGGAAAACACCGACACACAGCAGAAAGGTGCAAGCGCAGTAATTGGTTGCACTCGCACCAAATCCGAAGCAGCTGTCCAGGCTGCATGAAGGAGCAGATCTGGCTGGAAACAAGAAGAACGCTTCATTTAGCCACAAGAAAGAACAATCTGGAAGGTATTAGAGTTTATCAGCAGCGCGGCGAACAGCAGTTGATTTATTTGTTACCGCACGACACAATTACAGGAGGGTCATAAACAAACACTACAAAGTAAAAAGCGTTTTTCGTGTACGTGTGTGCCAATAAACACCCGTATATAAGCTGTCTACGATATGTAGGACAGCGGACATGTGGCGTCTTATGAAAGCGATGATGCATTAAATGTGATGAGTGGCACATGAAGTAAGCTGATTGTTCCTCTTGTGACTGAAGTGTGATATGGGATGATGTTTGTGTAACCGCACGAGCTTGAGCAGTGAGCCGTAATCCAAAATGCAACCGGAGTCCTCTCCGACGTTAATCTGGAACCCCACCACCCCCGTCACCTTCGCCCACTCACTCTCCGCCTACCATATAACCCCTTCACAAAGCTTGAAGTATCTGTCTGAACGTGAAGGGACTTGACCGCACACATCAGGTTTAAGCCTCCAGTTTGGGTCTGACATTACAACTGCATCTCACTTTCACCTGCCACTGCAAGTGACGATGGGTCGGGCTTTGGACAGAATTGCCTTGAGCTTAAGTCAGTTTTGGTCTCACAGTGTGGTCTGAGCTTGGTCAGGTTTTGACAAAATATTGTCAGGTTTTGGGCCGGGTTAGGACTCAAGCTTGAGGTCATACCTCGGGTGGGGTCAGGTCAAGTTTAGGCAGAGTTTAGGCCATTTTTGCACTCAAAATACACATCAGTTTGGGCCAGGTTCAGCCTGGTTTGGTTTGATGATGCAAGGGTTGGCTTAGGTTCTGAGTTCTTGAGTTTTGGACTCAAAATGTGGCTTGGTCTGGTTGGGCTTAGACAAAATTTTGTCAGGCTTATGCCAGGTTCAGACTCAAAGCCTGGTTATTTCACTCGGGTCAGATCAGGGTTTTTGCGGGGCTTGGCCCAGGTCACGTTTGGGTTCGAAGCTTAATGAAGTACCTTTGCTCGGGTTCTGACAAAGATTTCTCGAGACTGGATCAGTTTCTGACACAAAATTTATCTTGGTCTGGTCGGGTTCAGACAAAATGGAGTCAGGCTTGGGCCAGGTTTGGTTTCAAAGCCTGATGATTTGGCTTTGGCCGGGTCAGCTTCTTTTGCTGGGCTTGGGCCCAGGTTGGACTTCAAACTATAATGGCTTAGGCCAGGTTCAGACAGAATGTATTAGGATTTGGACCACAATTTAAATTTTAAATTAGATTAAAGCTCTAATTTAAACCCATTTCACAGGTCAGCGTCTCTCAGAACAATCACTACAGTTGACTAAACAACAAATATTTGTCAACACGTCTATACCATGAAATCATACTATATGATACTGAGACAGAACTTTCAAATGAATGGCGTTCTCAGAAATCAGCTCTATTACAGCAAGGCGCTTTCTCTTTGAATATAACTCCCTGAATTACACGGTCCTTAAGTAGTTAAAATATGAATATTGTTAAATGCAAGACAAAACTGCTGTGCATTGAACTGACAACCTGGCAACCTCATCAAAATACACCATGTAAACCAGCTAGCTTTGTTAGCTACTCAGAATTGGCAGTAGAGGCCCACAATCTGAACAGCTGATAGTGTTATACAATAGTGTTAAAGTATGGAATTAAATGTCATGTGATGTCATTTCAATGCACAGGAGTGTTAGCCTGCTTGAAACATGCATGCTTGAAATGTAGCAGCATTTGTGTTTTCAGTGCTAAATGACCTCATAGCAGCAATTTTGGAAAATGCCATTCATTTTCCCCATAGAGAAAAACAGCATTCCTTATATGGGCCATCCTTAAGGGGGGGCGATATGGCAAAAATGTTATGTTATATCATGATACTTAAAGGCTTCATTTATGATATACAATATGCATCACAATGTTGTTTTAACTGTAGCAGACAAAATAGAACCTGTAGTTCCACATATAAAAAATATAATAATAATAAATAATAATAATAATAATAATAAACATACAACTACATATGACTTTTATTCAGTGCTGTACAAACAATGCTGAACTAGAAACAGTTAAACAAGCCTAATTATGTTCACTATGTAAACATGCAGTTGTCAGGGCTCTTTCACTACTGATGATAACCACGATATGCTCCAAAAATGATATCATTACATCATATCATATCATTAAATCCTTATATTGCACACCCCTAAGCATGCTGCCAATTTTCAGAGGTCTATGACAACAGCACAGTAACGGAGCAACTATGACCAGTCGAATATTCGAAACATAGTCCAGAGTTTAATCCTAAAACTCATTTTGATTTCAGAGCAGTCAGAAGCTGCAGTGAGCAGTGAGTATATTATTCTAACACCAGCTCTTTCCTGAGCTTCTTCCCCCCCCACTATGAGCTGTCTTTTGGGATGGGTGCAAATGCGCAGGGCGACAAAAACGCCTGTGTTTGAGAACTTGGCACTGACGCCCTTGCAAACGCAAACACACACATACACTGTGGTGTGGGTGGAGTGTGTGTCAGGGCCACGGGCAGTGCCTGCACTGCAGGGCGGGTCGGGTTCTCTGCTCTTCCTCTGGGTCGGGGGTCACTGTCCAGACCCTGATCCCGGCTGTACGCCGGTGGACACACACAGAGAGGAGGCCAGAGAGTGGGCCGCCCCAGGAAGATTTCCACGGGGGAGGGTTTGCCATCTGTGCTGTGGCCGGCGCTTCAGCCTGCCAACCACCTCCCCACCACCACACCGGCCATTATAGCATGATGTACAGCCACGTCGCATGCTGTGAATATGTACTCAGAGTAGGGATGCCACAATTGTGGAAAACAAATTCTGTGTGTTTATGTATTGGTTAGGACTGGATAGCATACACATGCTCATTCTGACAGATCGCAGTACATCGCAGGAAGTGTAGGGGGCGATAGGACAGCACACAGTGGTCCACCAAGCGAGTGCAGCACAACAGCAGTCAGAAATGTTGTGTTGTACTGTGACGTAAAAGCACCCAAACAGTGAAACCACCACCACAAAGACTCGATTCTGACTGCTCTGTTTAAAGAAAGAAGTCTAGATGATGAAATTAATGTCTGAACAACCAAACATTCAGACATTCAAAGCTGTTCTATGATGTTTTAGGCTGTAGCATTCCTGCTAAGCTAACAACATCACTTATCCCAAAACACTATAGGGCTGAACCTGAGTATTCAGATATTCGTTCATTGGGTAGGTATTCGTTGTTAATTTGGGGGTTCGGATATTCGCTTCCCCCCTCTCTTTTTTCTTTCCCTTCCGTTTTTCCATGACAATCTGCTTGGTAACACGTCCAGGTCCAAACCTCTACTGAGCGGTTAAGGTTTGTCTGTTCGACATGCAGTTCTGTGTTCATTGTTGTTTAAATCGAGTCCAGAAAACTACTACACTTTCTCTGTGCTGAAAAAAAGATCCAGATGCCAGTTTGGTGCGCGTGGGCTCTAATGTTAGCTAGCACACCTAGCTAATGTTAGCTCCCACTAGCAAATGGCAAACAGGCCCTTGTGTGGAGACCCTTGACTAGACTGTGAGTTTTACAGGGCGTTTCTTGCTATGAACCCACAATTTCATGTTCCTGTTGTTTGCTGTTTTATGTGCTGTCCAGCTAAAGCAAATACAGTTAGCCTTAACGCTGCCTTAGCTAGATAGCTAGCTGTCTTTGTCACCCTTTTCTGACAGACAAGCCTGAGAACTGAGACAGGAAGATGCGGCTTCATAACAAGAAACACCCTAAACATTTATACAATATTGAATATTTGCAAAGGGCCAGTTTGGCTTTTCTAGTAGTTGCTAATGTTAGCTAGGTTAGCTAGCTAGCTAACATTAAAACCCTGTGACACCACACTTTGTTTTTCTTTATTCGTGCAGGAACTGTAACTCACTTCTTCTCTTTCCCATCACAAGGAAACATCTAGAATGATAACTGAGTAGTTTTATGGACTCAGATCTATTCAACCCAGACAGCAAGCATGTATCAGTTGGCTGGCTTGGTCAGGTTGGCACCCCACTGACTGTTTGCCACTGTTGGTCCACCTTCGGACCACCCAGATAACTGTCCTAGGCTCTAGATCTAATTCAAATCCTCCAAATAAGAAGGAAAAATAAGTAAATTAAACTGTGAGGAGAAACCAAGCGATGCAAATTGGTATTTTGTCCAAGACCGTCAGGCCCCCACAAAAAACGCTGCGCAAAACACTAGTGGACCACCAGCTTTGCCTTTAGTGGGCCAACGGTGGTCCAACATCCTCTTGCTATCAGGGAAGTAACAAGAGCCTCAGCCAGTGCAACAGAGGCTATGACCTGGACGTGGAAGTTGCCACATCATGGCTTAATACATTATATATTAAATAACGAAGTTTTGAATATTCGCTTCTGCCCGGTGCTGAATCTCCAGAGCCCAATAATGATATTCGGGCCACCACTATTTAGCAGTATGTGCAGTAAATGGGTTGTATGTGCGGTGTGCAGTAAATGGGTTTTTACCCCAAACCTCACTCAGCTGACCACAGGGGTCACAGGCCAAGTCATACTGAAAACAGAAGAAAGAATTTGTTGCACAAATGAACCTTTCAATGGCGGTGATGCTGAGAAAGAGGCAAAGCTAAGGGGAACAGCAGAAAGCATTATTGTTCCATTAGACAAATAATAGCAGATTCACTCATTAATGAAAATGAAAACGATCCCTAGTTGCAGCCCCAAGTCAAGTGCTCACTAATGTTCCCTTACGGTCTAATCCATAATGATGGCAGCCAGGTTCCTTTAGCAAACTGGGACCACTGAGCAAGTTTATAGGGGAGTCACATATCCGTCAAGATATCTAGCGTGAACAACGAGACCATGGGAGCAGCTCGTACTCTACAGCCAGTTTTACAGTTCCAGCTGTTAACAGCTGCTACAGCAAAGTCCACAAACCCCTCCTGGGCAGGAATAACACCTTCCCTGTAACACAAACAGTTTAGCACGTCCACTGGAGCTGTGCAAATGCTTGACATGGTCAGACAGAGTTTGGCTTGAATTGACGATGGAGAACACGCAGCCCAAATCAACACTGAGGCATGTCCTTTGCAGTTGGGCAGTAAAACTAAAGCAATTTAACGTCTATTTAGGAATAAAATACACCAAATGTATTCCTCCAAAGCGGAATACTGACTCCAGTTTGGTGGTGGCCATTGAGATGAACTATCCTTCAACTTCTCTCCAGTCCAACTTCTTTTCTCCAAGCCTAAGTGGATCAGCCGGCCTTACAGAAGCAGAGCAATACACGCTCTAAAACGCTCTAATCCCCATCCTGAGTATTCCAAACCCCCTTCTCCTTCCCTCTCTCACAGCAGGAGGCAATGGGAGTTGGGATCCTTCCAGCCCCTGTTTGCCTTCTGTGGTTCCTGGAGCTTCCACTTCCAGCGCTGGGGACTGAACAAGGCTTTAAAAGAGACATAGCTACTCGCTGTACCACTTCACACTCAAAAGGGTATTATGTTGATGGTATTAGTCAGAGTTTTCCGACTTAATTCCTCCTCCTATCCGGCACGCGTTGAGCATGCCACCCGGTCTGACTGAAGGTTCTTGTTTCATTAGCATGACTGCACTTCTGTTCCCTAAGCGCTCGGCATGTCCAGCTTTGGGAGGAAATTTTGTTTCTAACATAACAGTTTGGCAAAACATGCCAAATATGACTGTTCAAACATCCTAAACATGGGAGAGCAGAAGGTCCCGACGTTCTGTCCTGCAACTTGTCCAGCCAAAAATATATGAAAGCACAAATAACACACTTTTCCGGGGCATAAACAGGGGAACACCACAGTCATCCGTCCCTTGCTCGGATTGCCTTCTACACTTTGGTTCCAGCGGCCACAGGAAAGCTCTACTCAGTGGGCCCTGAGTGCCTGGCTAAAAATAAAGGCTGGAAGGTTTGACCTCAGTCCAGTTCTGTTGGACAATAAGAGCATTGAGCAGGACACATTCCTCGACTCCCCTCTACTCATCCATTCATACAACCTTCCATTGGTGGAGACATGCACTGGCCACTTGCTGGCCACCAAGCCAGTGGCTAAAATGAAGAACCTATGGCCATAATAATAGAAACATACTAACTGTATATGCTCTATATTTACGGTTAAAGGTTGTAGTAGGTTCTACATTTAGATTCCTGGACAAGGATTGACTCTCTTGGAATACTCTTTCACAATTCACCTGCTTGAGGAAGGTGTCCAAGCCTGAACCGATGCAACAAAATTCCCAAATCCCCAAAAAACTACATAGGGTAGCTTTCCAAGCTTATTTTAGATTCATATTTCATTGAGCTGGTTTCATGTCAGGAAACTCCAGCCAACTACACAACGTCTATGACATTTGGTGAACACGGAGGACCAACACGGTCCCCACATCATCATGTTAGCTGTCCTAATGGCTCCTATTATGGAATTCTGACAAAATCTGACTTAATATGTTCTGAATAAGAAAGCAAAGCAAGTGGCCACTCGGGCTACAGACTCGGCAACACCCACCAAATGTTGTGGCCAGTAACATGTGGTTCTTTGGTGAATGTGGAAACACCCAGAACAATGACCACCACATCACCACCCTCCGTCTTTCTCAGCTCAACTGAGCCATCAAATTTTAACCATCACCTCAAAAACCAGCAACATCTGAGCACTCCATTACCGTGCATATAAATCTCTAATAGCACAGACTCACAACGTCCTCTCCTCCCTCTCCTTCTCAGCCTGATAGGAGGTCCAGGTTCATGCAAGCGGATTAATATTACATTATGAATATAATATTCAGCAGACTGTCTTCAGCGTTTTCTCAGTTCTCTCTACGTTCTCTTAATCGACCTCGGCTCAGAGCTCCTCACACCTACACGCCTTCCATCATCAGCTCAGGTTCTCGTTCCTTTCATCTTTATATAACTCCCAAAGCCCCACTTAGGTGACTTGCACATGCCTAAGCAGAGCTGACATTTTCCCAAGTACAACAACGTTTTATGCATCTTATGAAGGTGATCTTTTAATATACTATACAGGTGATGCTTTTACGGCAGCTGCAATGCTAAGTCCTATTTGAAGAAGGCAAAGTGGCAATAGTTTCAAGGGGGAATCTGATTGTATGCAGCAATCAGATTCCCCGGTCTGCCTAGTTATTGGAAGCCGGGCACCTCGAGTTTCATGCATCCTGCATGGCCATTGCTAATGGTACCTATGGCTGCTTGTTTTTGTTAGCAGCACCTCGTAGGGTAGCTAATAGTTGCTCACTTTGTAAACAGGAATGTGCCAGATCTTTCTGCCCATGCAAATCAACATGATGGCAAGCTAGTGCATAGCTGTTCAGCCTTGTTTTCTTGGGGGGTCCACACATTTTGACTGGTGCCTCAGGTAACTTTAGGTAAGGCCAATCATTCTCTGGGTTATCAAATTTTTTTGGCCAACTGTGTTTTGCACACAGAGGACTTTGTCTTCCGCATTTAACCCATCCGTGAAGTGAAAGACACACGTCCACATACTTGTAAACACACACACTAGGGGGCAGTGAACACACTTACCCGGAGCAGTGGTTGGCCCTACCCATGGCGCTCGGGGAGCAGTTGGGGGTTAGGTGCCTTGCTCAAGGGCACTTCATTCGTTGCTGTTGGTTCAGGAAATCTAACTGACGACCCCCTTGTCACAAGGCTGGCTCCCTAACCTCCAGCCCAGGACCCCCCCCCCCCCCCCCCTACTAAGAAAGTAGCCACTTTTACCTGCAGCCTTGATTGATCCATTAATAGTCCGACTAATAGATCAATTGGACATGCTAAATGTGTGCACGTATACATCTCAGTCTAGTCAGACTACTTCGACTGAGGCCATTCGGAATACGATTTCTCACCAACTGAACTAGGAGGGCACTCCGGGAAGCAATCCATGTATATGGAGGTTTTCATCAGATTGTTGAGTAGCGTGAGCCAGCATGTAAACACCCCAGTCTTAATCTGTAATCTGAATTAATTCAATCAGACTGAAGAAAATCTTTGCAGGTAAACACAGCCACTGTTTTCCAGACTTCGGAAGTCTATCTCTGCCTTTTCGTTTTTACCCTGATGGAGTCTAGACATGTTTGGTGTCCCAGTTTTGCTTTAGGTTTGCACTGGAGATAAACACTGTTAATAAAAACTACCTAGAAGTGAATAGTAGAGGTGTTGGATATTATTGCTGCACGCTTTTGACTTTGTCTCCAGCTGCTGGACAACCAGGTTTTGCCTCTTGCTCATCATCTTACCAAGGAATATAGCATTCCTATCTCTGTACTCCAAGATGACAGTTCTCGCATTCACAGGGCTGCAAATGTGACTGATTGGCATGATGAACATTCAGGAGCATTCACACATCTGGACTGGCCCACAAAATCCCCAGATTTGAATCCTCTTGGAAAACTGTGGGACTACCTGGAACAACCAGTAAAACGCCAGGGAGGGCATCCACCAAATCTGGCCCGACTGCGAAATTCTTTGATGCAAGTTTGGCTGAACATTGATGTGGCTACATCCAGAAACTTGTTCAGTCCATGCCAAATCCAATCACAGCTGTTACTGATGCTCGTGGAGGGATTACATGCTATTAGGTATGTTTCAGTCACATTTATGTATTAAGATTTGGGTGACTATTGACGTCTGGACCCGACTAAAGACGCTACATTCGGATGCCAAATGTGTCTTGGCTGAACAATTAAGCAGCCCGGGGTAAACAGGAAATTGGGCACACTCAATTTTTTGTTGCGGAGCCTTCTCGTTTATTCCGTGTCAAGTTTATCATCATTAAGGCATTTTGCCAAACCACTCATAAGGAGCCTCGATATCGTCCAGCTCTGTCCTTGCGCTTCCTGAGCTGGCTTTTCCTAGCTGTCCTTGTAAGAGGGGAACTTAAGGGGAACACCAGTGAATGAAAGGCTTTAATGGATCTAGACTACACTTACAGTACACAACCGTGTTATGTGTGTGGGGAAGCAGCTGCACAGGGGCCCGAAGTCTTTTATCCATAATGAATGACTGATGTTTTCTTGGAAGCCTGTGTGAGAGCAGCGAGGGGGAGTTGTTTGTTGTCCCGTGCTTCCCCTTTCTTTCTCTCCCTCCCTCTCTCCCTCTCTGGTTTTCTCTGAGACAAGAACATTTCATTCTAAATCAACAAAGCCAAAAAAGCCATCAGGAAACAATTGGAACTGTTATTTACAAGAGGGATTCCCATTGTGGGAAGGAGACCATGGGGACAGGACCAGATGGGCCTAACTGTCTTTGCAGAAGTAGCACAGTCACCGAAAGCCTTCCGGATCCTGTGAGTAATGTAGGAAAAAGATGATGAGGACAGATTCTAACTGTCTGTCCCAGCTGGGACAAAACCTTGCATCTCCGATTCATGGAATGTCAGAAAAATGAAGTGATGTGAAGAGCCTCGTTTACATACAAATACACCAGAAAAAATAGTTAAAAATGACTTTGGAATAAGTAGGACCCCCACAGGACCACCACAGTGCAGGTAGTATGTGGGTGGTGGATCATTCTCAGCACTGCACTGACACTGACATGGTGGTGGTGGTGTGTTAGTGTGTGTTGTGCTGGTGTGAGTGGATCAAACACAGCAGTGCCGCTGGACAATCATCCACCAACCAAAACTATCCAGCGTCCTGTGGGCAGCGTCCTGTGGGCACTGCTGAAGGACTAGAGGATGACCAACACTGCACTGTGCAGCAGCAG
>JAVGWN010001871.1:0-11794 GCA_034552555.1 Semaprochilodus insignis | reverse complement strand
AAGTAAAGGAGAAGGAAAGAGAGAGAGAGAGAGAGAGAGAGAGAGACGGGGGGGGTAGACAGGCCTACAAGGATGGCTTGATATTATCAGGCTGTAATTAAGTTGTCACTTCAATTATAGCAGCTCAAATTGGAATTGTCCTGGGTTGCAGCACTGGGCCGTGTCTGTTTGGTTAATTAGTCTGGTGAGCACTCGGAACACTACACCCACACGCATACACACCCTCCACCCGCCCCCACCACCACCACCATCACCATCACCCAGTTTCAGCAGGGCACCAAACAGCCACAGAGAGGGCCACAGCACATTTCAGCCCCCTACAGAGTACTGAGTACTGATCGTGTGTCAGATCACATGTGTGCCTGAAAGCCTCTGTAGTTAGCGGACGCAGTCTTAATGGAGACACACTGAGACATGTGCTTTGTTGTGCCTCATATCCAATGCCCGGAATAGAGGATCCCTTAGTTAAGCATTAAGTGACGAGGGGCTTCAGTTGGCTTTTAGGCCTCGTCTCAACCGGTGCTACCCACTTATTAGTTGCAGCTGTCACTCGGTATTAGGTTTGAGCTGCTTGTGTCCTGTTGAACAAAAGGGAATAACACTTTTGGGATGTCGCGGTGCCGTTAATGTACAGCCATTAGAATAACATGGAACGCCATTAGGAAGAACCTTGCTCTAGCATGACTTTCAACAGGACGCTGTAGAAATGTCTATACTAACTTTACTCCATAAGTACAGCAGCTGCCTGTTTCCCGTTCCCAGGCAACGGATAAAGCACAAAATCCAGATGGAGGGCAGGAAGTGAAAAGCTCCAGAATGGAGGAGATGGAGCTGAGGAGCCCGTACTGCGCTAGTTTAGACCATACCAGTAGAGAAGGGTGCAAACAGAACATCACTACATACATAGGCATGCCAAAAGTCACGGGACAGGAACTAGTACCATGCAGGGCTCCATCAAGCATGCCAAAGTGCGGCCACTCAATGTGGCATTGAGTCCACAAGCCTGGAAGACGTCTGGAGGGATGCTGAGCCATGCTGTCTGAGTACCCACCCATAGCTCTTTGGTGTTTGTAGGTCCAGGATCTTGGATGCGAATGGTCCCCTTCACCACATCCCATAAACGCTCGACTGGGCTCATGTGGAGGCCACACCATTCATGGGAACTCTCCAGAACGCCCCTCGAACCAATTCTCGACAACTTGGCATGATGCATTATCCGGCTGGAATATCCCATCACATTCTGGGGGTGCATGAATCCCATGAAGGGGTGCAAATGGTCACCATGCAGGGTCAACGATGTGTTTAGGAGAACCCAAGGCATGAGAACACACCCTACACCAGTACCGAGGAATGTTAAATACCCATGCAACTTTGGAAGTGTCCAATCTGTCTGGAACCCGCTATGATGCCGCATTCAGACTCCGGGAAGCACGTCGCCTTGCCATGAGCACGCTGGCTAGTGTTCAGCCTCACTCACAAGACAACACCTCACCAATTATAGAGGTGTGGGCGTTCCCAAGTCATCCCCTGAGGTAACACCCCTTCACAATCAGTCCACATACTGACATCCCATGATGTTTGGATGTATTTAAGACCTACCTTCCCTCTCCAGACATCCTTCTATTCGACAATCGCTTTATCGGTTGGGTAGACCTTGGTACCATGGTGCTCCACCACTTATGACTGTTTTGGTGGTCTTTTATTGTCCGGGTGACGTCAGGTTTTGAATCTACCACCAGTGCTAGGAGCTGAAGTCAGCTTTTTGTTCACCGGTTTTCCCGTTCCACCTTAAATGGAGTGCCAGTTGCATTCCACCACCTACTGCAGAAATCCTCCGCTGGATAATTATGTCTATGATCAATACTGAATAGGATCCGGAAGCTGAACATCAGATCCAGACGTGAGGTCATCACTGTCTGCCAGTACTGGACAGTGGTCAGGTGATCCCATCCAATAGCTTGTCTGACAGGTCCAAGACAAATTACAGTTACCTCCGTGAGGGTTGGGAGGAGGAGTTACCCGCCTACGGATTGGCTGTAAACAGAGACATGAACATGCATGATCTATCCACCGTCTGGCCCCACCCCTATATCGACGGACACTGGAGTCCAGCTATCGTTTTCCTATTCTCTTTCCTCTTTTAGTGCTTTATCCATCGCTTCCCAAGGACGCAGTATATCTCCACTTTGATGGAATCGCTAGTACTTGTTGCTCTCTGTAGCTAAACATTGCTGTATTGACAAGGGCTTTGCAGGAACACGCTGTCTTTGTAAATTCAGACATCTGTGGTGTTTCCCAAGAAATTAGTCAGTGATCACATCATTTATCACCAGCGCCCGCCAAATCCCGACAGAGCGCGAGAGACAGATCGCTCTGTTCTGAAGTGTATGACATGCTCAGTGAGACAACGGTTTGGCTAACAATGGGAATATTTGCCGTGATAGACAAACGGATCTGTGTGTGTGTTGCTGGATTTCCTCACCAAATCAAAACTGAGAGGGGGTCAAATATACACTATCAAAGAGGTGACATCACTGCGTACAGTTTCTGATCTAATCATCTTTCCCCCGGCGCTAAATCCTTATGATATATAGAATTACATTAGTGAGACGTCCTGTATTAGCAATTTCCAGCCATATAAAACCAGCCTGACCATATAGGACACTCTGTAGTTGTACAGGTCCAGACTGTAGTCCATCTGTTTCTCTGTATACTGTATTACCCTGTTCTTCAATGGTCAGGACCCCCACAGGACCACCACAGAGCAGGTATGATGTGGGTGGTGGATCATTCTCAGCACTGCAGTGACACTGACGTGGTGGTGGTGTGTTAGTGTGTGTGGTGCTGGTGTGAGTGGATCAGACACAGCAGTGCTGCTGGAGTGTTTAAACACTGTGTCCACTCACTGTCCACTCTATTAGACACTCCTACCTTGCTGGTCCACCTTGTAGATGTACAGTCAGAGACGATAGCTCATCTGCTGCTGCGCAGTGCAGTGTTGGTCATCCTCTAGTCCTTCATCAGTGGTCACAAGACACTGCCCACAGGACGCGGCCCACAGAATGCTGCCCACAGGCCGCTCTTGGCTGGATAGTTTTGGTTGGTGGACAATTCCCAGTCCTGCAGTGACACTGCTGTGTCTGATCCACTCACACCACCACCACGTCAGTGTCACTGCAGTGCTGAGAATGATCCACCACCCACATAATACCTGCTCTGTGGTGGTCCTGTGGGGGTCCTGACCATTGAAGAACAGGGTAACAAAGTACTCAGTTAACTACACCAGCTGTTTGGGCCTACTCTTAGCTGGCGGCTGGTGCAGCTCTTTGTCCGGCTGAGAGAGAGTTTAAAGTGGAGGGTTCTAGAATCCTGTTATCTGTGTATGGTATAGAAACTGAACACTAGCATTAACGACCCAGACAGTAGCAGAGAGTGAAGGAAAATGGTTCCCAAGAGGCTTCTAAGCATTGAACGCTCTTTCATATGTGGGTTTCCCGACACAAAACGTTCTGAGGTCACAATAATGGCCCAAGCCAGTGGTTCAGGTCCGTGTTTCTAAGCTCGTATGAGTCTTAGCAGTCACAGCAGTAGTGGCCCCAAGTGATAAACCATATAGGTATTGTATTTATGGCCATATCGCCATTTCTTTAACGGCACTTATTACCGTTTCAGATTTATGGCATGAGGTGACACGGTTTGTGTTTTTTCCCAAAACCGCATACCATCATCCTAAATGGTACAGCAAAATGGTACACCACTAATAATGGTGCATTAGGCAACACAGTATGTGTAAAATGATACCATGTGGGTTTGGACACAGCACACTATGGCTAACACAGCTATTATGGTTTTGATCTAGAGATGATTGATACATCCAAATATCTAAATATAAATGTATTTCATATGTGAACAAGGTGCCAGATCCAGTCTCTAAGGTTCTGTATCTGGAGTCTGCTAGGCACAAATGGGCAGAACTGTGTTAGCTGTATAATGGAGGGAGAGAAAAACTGTTGTTGTAACATACAGTACATTAATTGAATGTGACCTTATTCTAAGTGGTTTTGGACCAGTTCTACTGGTCGATTTTTCAGAAGATGCACACACAGTGTAGAGGCCACCCTGTGTTTGAAGCCCAGGTATTTCATATAAGTACATTTCAAGCACATTATTGTTCTGTGTGCTAATTACAAATGCAAAATACACACATCATCAAAAGAATGTCAGGAACAAAGAACCTGGCTTGACGCACACAGAGCTAAAAGTCAAATGGGTTTTACTGAACAATTTGGTAGTTAAGCACAACAACAAAGTTCGAACAGAAGGGCAATGCGAGGTCAAAGAGATCAAAACCAGAGAGGAGTCAGGAGAACAGAAGGAGGTTGAAATCCTGAGAGGCAAACAAACAGGCAACCAGAACCAGGGAAGAAGCAAGAGAGGGAGTCGCAGACAAAGAGAGACTCAAAGCCAGAGTTAGAAACGAGTAAGACAAGAGAGAACGCTCAGTAGTGCAAACAAGGTTTGGCAAAACTTGGCAGTGCTTGTGTGTGTGGCTTAAATGCAGCATGGAGAGGGCTCAGCAGGTGTATGCAATCAGTACTCTGGAGAGGCGGAGCGTGAGAATGAGGTATAATTGGGGGACTGGGGACATGTGAGGGTGATGTCATCGGGCAATGCACTCTGGGAACTGGAGTTCGGGAGATCGGCAGTGACAGGGAAACCCGGAGGTGTGACAAAGAACAGCTGCACCCAGAAGGAGGTGTGGGATTGCAGTGCTGTTGGGAAGGAAGATAAAGGTTATATGTGGGTCTTGGACCTGTCAGACAAGCTATTGGATGGGATCACCTGACCACTGTCCAGTACTGGCAGACAGTGATGACCTCACGTCTGGAGCCGATGTTCAGCTTCCGGATCCTATTCAGTATTGATCATAGACATAATTATCCAGCGGAGGATTTCTGCAGTAGGTGGTGGAATGCAACTGGCACTCCATTTAAGGTGGAACGGGAAAACCGGTGAACAAAAAGCTGACTTCAGCTCCTAGCACTGGTGGTAGATTCAAAACCTGACGTCACCCGGACAATAAAAGACCACCAAAACAGTCATAAGTGGTGGAGCACCATGGTACCAAGGTCTACCCAACCGATAAAGCGATTGTCGAATAGAAGGATGTCTGGAGAGGGAAGGTAGGTCTTAAATACATCCAAACATCATGGGATCATGGGAAGATAAAGGTCACCAGGATCAATAACTGATGATAAATTTAGACTGATATGATCAATATTTATTGAGCTACACATACAGAAGTCTGTCTCTCAGTATGGCGTCGGGCCGCCGTGTTTGCTAACCCAACACACCAGACGTCTCGGCATCATGGAGCTGTAGAGGTTCCTAATGGTGTCCTGTGATAATCCATCCCATGCAGCTTGAATATCCTCACACAGTTCCTGCAGATGGTGCGGTAGGGGTGGAGGTGGAGTGACACGAGGCCTTTTGGACATGTGACGTGTGAGAACACACCGTTCATCTTGGTGCTGACCACGGTGCTCCACACACGGATTCGTTGGTCCTCTCCACCAAGACAAAAGTGGGACTCATCACTGAAGATGACCCGCTGTCATTCCGAGTCACTCCAGGACAGTCTGGCACGACACCATTGCAGTCTTTGGTGACGGTGACGTGGTGTTAAGGACAGTCGTGGTAACGGTCTGTGTGCATGTAGTCCTGCGTGGTGCAGCCGTCTGCCAATGGTGCTGCACTAACAGGATGACTCATGGAGGACATCACTGCTCGCTGGATGTCTGTAATCGTGACTGTTGGGTCAGTCAGGTACAGCGATAAGGCTCATCCTTGCTTATGTCACATGCGTTGCACTCCCAGGTATTTTAATATAAGAAATGGACTTTAATATGTAATTAAGTATATTTGAGTGAAATTTAGTAGTGTTTTAAAATAGTACAGTTAAGTACATTTAGTTCTACTTAAGTGTATTTTAATAGCACTAATGATATATATTTTTTATACTAAGTACATAGTCAGTGTATCAACAACAGCACACTTCCAGTACATTAATCATGAGCGCAAAGAAGTATTTTTTTCCTTCTGGGGTAAAAAGCAATTATTCTGAACTTTACTTCAACTTTTAGCAGTAATAATCCAATCACAAGTACAAACACAGACAACCAAACACACTGGGTACACTTGTCCTGCACCCAAACTGAGCCTTTTGGTTCTGAAATGCATGATGGACTGCTACCTGGGCTTCGGTCCAACTCTGAATCTAGGAAAGACACAATCTTCACTCCGAGCCATGGACTTAAATCAACTGTGGTCCGCAATAACATCATCACGTTACTATTTGTTATGTTCCGCGCGAATACAATTGATCTTTCATTCGCCAATCCATTACATATGTGTTACCACCGTGACCCTCCACTGGGTAGCCAGCAGAGTGTCACTTTGGATAATGCAGGAGAGAGAAAAGCCGTATCCCCCCCGCCGCACCACCCTCGTATGGCAGCTCAAGTTCTGGATGTAAATGCTCACCAGGGGGTTCGTGTCAAAATGCAAAACAATACAAGCCTGACAGACAACCAGCAAAATACTACAGCATGAGCTGCATATCAAAGAAGTCCACATGTATATAGAGGGAGGCTGAGGCAGGCAGGGAACGCAGGAGAGCCAGCATGCGTTTAAAGCTGTTACACTCATCGTCAAAAGAGTAGCTGCACAAATAGCTGCACCCAGAGGGAATCAACTGACTGGAATGAAACTTGGTGGGCGCATGATTAAAGTTTCATGCTCGGCTGCGCATGTGACATAAGCAAGGACGGGTCTTATCTCTGTACCTGACTGACCCAACAGCCACGATTACAGACATCCAGCGAGCAGTGATGTCCTCCATGAGTCATCCTGTTAGTGCAGCACCATTGGCAGACGGCTGCACCACGCAGGACTACATGCCTTTATGGCGGTTACGACGACTGTCCTTAACACCACGTCACCGTCACCAAAGACTGCAATGGTGTCGTGCCAGACTGTCATGGAGTGACTCAGAACGGCAGCGGGTCATCTTCAGGGACAAGTCCCGCTTTTGTCTTGGTGGAGACGACCAACGAATCCGTGTGTGGAGGCACCGTGGTCAGCACCAAGATGAACGGTTTGTTGTCACACGTCACACGTCCAGAAGTGACACCACCTCCACCCCTACCGCACCATCTGCAGGAACTGTGTGAGGATATTCAAGCTGCATGGGATGGATTATCACAGGACACCATTAGGAACCTCTACAGCTCCATGATGCTGAGATGTCCGGCATGTTGGGTTAGCCAACACGGCGGCCCGACGCCATACTGAGAGACAGACTTCTGTATGTGTAGCTCAATAAATATTGATCATATCAGTCTAAATTTATCATCATTTATTGATCCTGGTAACCTTTATCTTCCTTCCCAACAGCACTGCAATCCCACACCTCCTTCTGGGTGCAGCTATTCGTTTGATGATGAGTGTATGTGAAAGGCATCTCTCGCCTATCTCCAACAGTTCTGTGGGAGAGGGGATCATGGGAAGGTTCCAAATCTACACAGCAACACATTGTTAAGAGTTGGAGCAATAAATTCGGAAAACTGCCGACAACAATGGCAGAGCGGGACAGAACGCTTTCAGCCGTGGAATGTGGGATGATGCGCAGGCCAAGTTTCTTCGCTAATGGGCTGGCGAGGTATTTTCTGTCCTATACATGCAAGTTGCCTGCATGTGCATGCGTGCGAGTTTGTATCCTCAGGCTATCAGGAACTCCCATGCGCTCCCATTTCACATGTCAGCCTTCACGCAGTCGTCGCTCTTGGGTGGTCTGCCATTCGCCATGGCCATTTGACGAACGGGAGAAATAGTTTCTTCTCATCAGAGACGTTATATAGATAAGGAGATCTGTCTGACTCCTTTACCTCTAATGAAATCCACATGGCTTGGAGATCGGAGCTGTGGTCTGGCAGGCTCGACCCATGGCCAGGAAACAGTGCAGTCAGAGAGAGAGGCGTTCCTGAGTTTCTCACTCTTCAGAAAGCTAACAGCAGGAATGACTATCCGATCAAACGCTGAGACATCCTGAACAGGATGTCCCTAACAGCATTCAGGCTAGGCTGGACGGCTCTGGCCCGCTGTGCCACCGCCTGTCGTTCTTTACCATCAGAGAAATAATTAATAAAAATCTCAGCCGTAAAGTTGTCACCGCTCACCAATAAGCCCGAGCTGGTTTAGGAGAAGTGTGCTGTGATTGGCAGATCTGCGGGATATTAAGACTGACATTGTCCTCGTGAACCGAGGCAGCAGCTTTGGGCCGTCGAGGCGTGAAAGCGGGCGCGTAAACACGCTGATAAATTATATTTATGTGCCATCAAACTGTGTCGATTGCTGACACCAGAAATGTTTGTGAGGACTTGCAGAGGCGGTGTTTTTTATTAAACGGCCCGCGTTAGCAGAGCGACAGCGCTATTGAGCAGCGCACAGGCGGTGACCTTTTCTACTTTTCTACTGACAGATTGCAAAAACACAACAAGGAGGGAATTCGAATAAGACAGATTTTTTTTTCTTCTGTTATAAAGCCTTTGTGATTTTCCCTCCACTTATAATTAGAATTTGCTCATGTAGAGGTTTCCTCCTCATGGCTTTGACCAGCACGCACTCGACTGGTTCCATTACTATCTTATTAATAGAGCTCAATGTGTTGTTTTATGTAAATTGAGAATGGGGTTCCACAGGGCTCTGTCATTGGGCCCAGTGCTTTTTACATAATATACTGTATATTAACGAAGTTAGAACACATACGTTGTCCTTTTCGACCTAAAGAACCCTGATTCTTTAACTGGTTCCATTCAGGCTTCTTAGAACATTGGTGCAATTCAGGGCACCAGCCTGTGTATACTTCAGTTTTTATTGGTACCAAGGAATGTCAAAGTTCTGGAACTGGTTTCATTCAGGCTTTTTGGAGCCTTGGTGCTATTCAGGGAACTGGACTGTCTTTGCACCTGTTTTTATTGGAACCAAGGGACATCAAAACTGGTTCTGTTGGCTTATTTTATGGAAATTGCTAATAGGGTCCCACAGGGCTCTCTCATTGGGCCCAATGCTTTTTACATAATATACTGTATATTAATGAAGTTGAACCACATACATCGCCCTGATACACCCTGATTCTTTCATTGGTTCCATTACAGCTTCTTAGAACATTTGTGCAATTCAGGGAACCAGTCCGTGTTTACTTACAGTTTTTATTAGTACCAAGGAATGTCAAAGTTCTGGAACTGGTTCTGTTTAGTTGTTTCCTGGAAATTGCTCATGGGGTCCCACAGGGCTCTATCATTGGGCCCAGTGCTTTTTACATAATACACTCTATATTAATGAAGGCAGAGCACGTACATAGCCCTTTTTAACCAAAAGAACCCTTGTTCTTGAACTGGTTCCGGTCAGGCTTTGTAGAACCACCAGTTTTTAGTGGAAAGAAGAAACATCAAACCCAGGAACGCTGGTTCTTGATATGGTTGCATTAAGGTTTCTTAGAACCTTGGTGCTTTTCGGGGAGCCAGCCTTTCCCAGTTTTTATTGGACAAAGGGACATCAAACTCTGGAACCATGGTTCTTGAACTGGTTCCATTCCAGCTTCTTAGTACCTTGATGCTATTTAGGGAACTGGCCTGCGTTTACATCAGTTTTTATTGGAACCAAGGAATGCCAAAGTTCTTGAACTGGTTCCGTTCAGTTGTTTTCTGGAAATTGCTAATGGAGTCCCACAGGGTTCTATCATTGGGCCCAGTGCTTTTTACATAGCGCCAAGATGAATGATTTGTGCCTCACATGTCCAGAAGGCCTGGTGTCACTCCACCTCCATCCCTACCGCACCATCTGCTGGAACTGTGTGAGGATATTCAAGCTGAATGGGATGGATTATCACAGGACACCATTAGGAACCTCTACAGCTCCATGATGCCGAGACGTCTGGCATGTTGGGTTAGCCATACTGAGAGACAGACTTCTGTATGTGTAGCTCAATAAATATTGATCATATCAGTCTAAATTTATCATCAGTTATTGATCCTGGTAACCTTTATCTTCCTTCCCAACAGCTCTGCAATCCCACACCTCCTTCTGGGTGCAGCTGTTACTTTGGCCTTTATTTGATTAAGGTATTTTTAGATGAATTGAGATTTGACTTGTTGTTTTAGACTCGTCCTCAACGTTAATAGAACTGTTCTTATATTACAGGACCTCACTGTAAATACGTCAGAACCCCGTATAAATAACATCAAATAAACGAGTGAATAAATAGAGCTTCAACAAACACTGGCACTGGATAATTAGCCGTATCGTGCTGCTAAAACAGAGAAGCAAATTGCTGGAAAAGAGAGACACAGTAATAAACCTGTGGTGCAGACAGTGTCCATTTCTAGGCCTCTGGCTGAGTCATGTGCGAGGTGAAGGCGAGTTCACGAAGGTCCTGCACCCTGTCACCTCTTCTGGAACCCGAGGCACATAACCGCACAGCCGTAATAACTCAGGGCCAAAACACCCGGCTCTCAACACTTGGCTCCACACTAAAGGGGGCCGTTTCGCTCCTTTTGGGAAAGTGCAAGGATTTCTATAGTGGCTAATCGCTTAATTAGCCCATAAGAAATAATAAAAGGCAGAAGAAAACCCGGGCTGCCAAATTATGACAAAATGGCAATAACTTTTTCCCCTGCAGATGCTTCGAAAATATGCAGCTCATTAACCGAAGGGCTAATAGGCTAATTTCCTATTTTGCAGACAAGGTTTATTAGTTTAAATCAAACATAGGTTTTTATTAAAAAATAGGTGTGGCCAACAGAAATCACATAAAATTATAATTTGTTTTCCTTTGCGTAGCCAGATATGTGAGCGTGTAGGCCCGCGGCCTTACGCTATTACTGTAAATGCACATTAAACATTAATTACAGAAATGGTGCAGATACTGTTTAGTGGTCAGGGACCCTATTAAATCTAGTCTGACCTTTCTGTAGCCCGAGGCAGTGTTTTCTACAAACACACTCTTCTGGACTGACGGATGAAAGGAAATTTAACAGACTTGATATGAGGGACTTAGCAACTCGGGCACGGTTAGCGCTGGCAGTGTGCGTTTAGCGTGCGGGTTCTCAAGGCTGTTTTTCCCAAGGGTAGGCCTGCTTAGAGTGCAATGCGATCCTTTAAGCACTTACACACAAATACTGGACGTTTGACCGCATTTCCACACTGTAGCGGCAAAGACGGGGCCGAGATTGGCGAGTTCACTAAACTAAACGAGTCTAAACGTGAACGGAAGAAGGAGGCCAGTGGCTTATTTACAGTATAATGATTCATGAGGCTGGAAATCTTAGGAAGGTGCGGTCAAGATCTACATATTAAAGCAAATGTTTGGGTGTCCAAGGTCATATGACATTTTAGGTGAGTTCACACATACATTAAACACTGTTTTGCACATACTAGTGCACACGTATCACCAGATTTATACTGCTGAATAAAAACTGGTCTATAGTTCTAGTACAAAACCTGAAAAAGAAGATTTCCAAATGGCTGGTCGGCTTATCTTAAAAAAAAAGCAGGCATGGTAACCAGTATGCTAGGTAACTGCAAACACTAGTTACAGCCATTTTAAAGCTGTATTATTATTATTATTATTATTATTATTATTATTATTATTGATTATAATAATAATAATTGTAGTATTATTAAACATATTAAACACACACACACACACACACACACACACACACACATATATATA
>JAVGWN010001869.1:0-11797 GCA_034552555.1 Semaprochilodus insignis | reverse complement strand
GAGGCTATAAATAGACTGCTACATAAACGTACATGTAAAATGTAGGATATGGGTCTTAGACTTCAGAGGTGGTGACTATTTTGGCTGTGGTAATTAAAACAAGGCCCTGACTGGCTTTCCCTCACTGGCACTTTCAGTCAAAGCAGCTGATGAAATCTAGGCCACTTTTGAAGCCCTTTGTTGGAGATCCCGAATGCTTGCTAGACTCCTATTAGAATGAAGCAGGGAACTTATCTTCCTCCCCGTATGCCTTCATGCTTACTGAAGCATTGTCCCAAACAAACCGAAACAAACAAGGCGAGCCGAGTGCGCTCGGCACCGGAGCGCCTTTGTTGCCAGTTTATTTTGTTATTAATTCAGAACGAAGGAATCCGTGATTTAATCATGGGAGATAAGCCAAATCCATTTGCAATCTGTTGTTTGAACAGTGTGCTAATCGTAATTGCATGTGCCTTCGTGTAATGAGGAAGGCAAGGTTAGCGCAAATATTAATAACTGTGTTTCTGCAGGGCACGGCGCGGCAGATGGCTCCGAGCTTATAAGGCAGCGTAGCCTCCAGCCTGGCTTAATTAAATGACGAATGTGTGATGGCATTTCTGAGCTCACACACACACGAGCACTGGGGCACATGAAGTCAGCGGTGCGAGCAGACATGCACAGTATCCCTATATGACTCAAAACTGGAATCGGTTTTAAATGTATCGTGCTATTTCGGAGCAGACGAGTTCCCAAAGGGGCTTTCTGGGGCGTTTTATGTGCCGAACGGAATGCTGTTATACTCGTATAAGCCTTTATCCCTTTAAATAACAGTCAGAGGAGTTCACCAATCACATTTCAGGCTTATTCACGTACTAACTGCGTGGCTTAGCACTCAGTGAAATGCCTATCTGTAATTAGTGATTGCGCAACACACAACACTGTTGTTATCCCATTCATGTTCTGCGTATTGGTCAAAAGATTTGGTCTCGCAGTTTGAGATCTCAACACCGTTCCAACTCCAGAATGTTCAGTCTGATCAGGAACGGGATGCTTGTAAACTGCTTTTGGATCCGACTTACAGTTTTCCTAAAAACTAAAAAATTCGGAATTTTTTCCTCATTAGAAATGAATGGGGTGTAACAGTACATGCCCATCTACTGTACTTCTGCTCAACCAACAGACACCGTTTCACATACACTATCGCAGGGCAGCTGCCCGAGCACAAATTCAGTGCTGGTCTGACCTACACTCGTTTGTTTATCTTTTTTCCTCCATCACTCATTCCCCCCATAGACTCCCATTCATTTTCACCTCCAATTCAAACCCTATTGTTTCCTTTAACCTACACACACCAAACTGCATGTACTCACTCAGGGCAGACACCCAAACTCTAATCCACAGTCACGTTTATTCATCCCTCACTTTTGTGTTTATAAGTGCCATCTCAAACCTGCCTATAACTATGTAATAATAATGTTAAATTAGTCATTGTGCAATGGGCAACACCATTGTTATCCGTTTTTTCTTCTTCATCGTCCACAATTTTTCTGTCCACTAACCTGTCCCGCAGTTACTGACAGAGATACTGACACCATTCCAACTCCGGAATGTTCAGCCTGATTGGGAATGGTGTGCTTGCATCCATCATTATTTATCTGACTTAGTTTTCAGAAAAAAAAGATTTAGTTAAAAGTTAAAACATAAATTCCAAATTTTACACCATTTTACACACACTCTCAGGGCAGACCCCTGAGCATGAATTCAATGTTAATCTGACCTGCACTCATCTGTTTGTCTTTTTATCCCCATCCCTCGTTCCTCCCATAGAGTCCCTTTCATTTTCACCCTCATTCAAACCCTACTGACTCCTTTAACCTACACACACCAAACTGCATGTACTCACTCAGGGCAGACCCCCAAACTCTAATCCACAGCCATACTGACCAGCGCTCCTCTACGTGTCGTTTGTTTATCCCTCATTCCTCACATAGACTCCTGTTCATTTTTGGCTCCAAGCTTAAGCTTGAAGCTGTTTTCTTCAGGATATACACTGTTCTAGTCCATCATGTTACGACACTCCAGAAATCTTTCTATGTGAAAGTGTAAGATGGATAATGGCTGTAAAAGCTGTACATAAAAAACGACTTCTAAATGTTGGCACCCAAAAACACAAGCATGATTTAGAGTTCTTTAAAAGACCAACCCAATAGTCCACCAAACCAGTTTGACTAGCATGACTTTGCACGTGTTTATCACTGCTCTCATAAAACACCTTGTAGTTTTATTTTAAAAGTCCATTGGCCCTGAACAGTGTCTGAATATTTTACCACAAATGGAACCTATAGAAAACATGCAAAGCAAACCTTTCAAGCTGCGTATCGAGTTATGAACGCGTTTTCCCTGCCTGATGAAGTTCTACTCTGAAAGACTTTATTTCCCATATGATAGCAGCATTATTTATAAGCGTTAGTGGAGAGCGCATTCCAATGTGGACAGCCCTCTTAGCGGTCCGTCTCCAGCTTCTGTTTAGACACTTATGCAAATGAGCCTTGGAGGATTTGCATAATTGTGCGAGACAGGCTGGGTGGCGGCTGCAGGAGGCCAGTGTTTCCTCCAGGAAAAACAAGCACGGCTCGATTTCCCAAAGACCACGAGTGCTGGGCAGGCTTATACTGCACTGACCTGACCAGAGGGGGTTACATCAAGGACGAAATGTTCAGTCATGGAGTTGGGTAATCCACTAACCAGGGTTATTTTACTGAACTATATATCTTTGTCAATTCCAAAGCAAAATGGCTCTACTGCACTTCATGGTTTGAGCTAAGGGTGTAGGTTTGCTTGGTAGGGATGCAACAATACACCTATTACCCCCCTCATCCGACAACAACCACCCCAACACACACCCCGGGAGAGTACAAACAAAGTCAATGAACAGGGACAATGTGTGACCAACAAAATGTAGTGGTGAATAAGATACCGATCAAAAGAACAGCTGCACAAAAAGGATTCAACCCACAGGAATGAAACTTGGTGTGTAGGTTTGACATCGTGAGACATGCCAATAACTCAAGTTTCACGCTCAACCACGCATGTGATGTAAGCAAGGATGGCTCTTATTCCTGTACCTGACTGACCCAACAGCCACGATTACAGACATGAGTCATCCTGTTAGTGCAGCACCATTGGCCGACGGCTGCACCATGCAGGACTACATGCACACAGACCGTTACCACGACTGTCCTTAAGACCACGTCACCGTCACCAAAGACTGCAATGGTGTCGTACCAGACTGTCATGGAGTGACTCAGAATGGCAGCGGGTCATCTTCAGTGACGAGTCCCGCTTTAGTCTTGGTGGAGACGACCAACGAATCCGTGTGTGGAGGCCCCGTGGTCAGCACCAAGATGAGTGGTTTGTTGTCACACATCCAGAAGGCCTGGTGTCACTCCACCTCCACCCCTACCGCACCATCTGCAGAAACTGTTTTTTACGGTGTATGGCTGGTGACGTTCGGTAGCAGGTCTTTATTTTGAACAAGCATGTCTACTGACCAGTAGCGTACTACCTACTACTGACACTCTGGGAGGTGAAAGTTCCTAATGACTCATTTTTGGTGGCATGATGTCTACAGAGTACAGAGCTTGCTGTAAGTGAAGGTAACAGCGGAAGTCTGATAGACTTACAGTTACACCCACGCTTGTGGTATATGGACTGAAAACCCTGATAACTGACCGTTAGCACACTGATCAACTCTCACTTCCTCCATGTCTGACGGCAAGTACAGTATTTCCAGGTCATGAGGTGATCCTTCAGCTAGCCCTCTCACTTTCAGCCAATCCAATGCCATCATGCCCAAATTAGTCATACTGGAGACGTGGCCTCTCCAAAACACATCAGAATTATCTAAAGCTAGTTTAAACGTGAGACTCAAAAAAAATGACAATCGTGGCTCTGACCCCACACACTGGCCTCACACAATATTGGTAGGGACCATTCTATTCTTTCAATTCTAACCTCCTCAAAACTTGGTAGGGATAATTCTATCCTCCCCAAATACTGGTAGACACAATTCTATCCTCCCCAAATACTGGTAGACACAATTCTATCCTCTCCAAATACTGGTAGACACAATTCTATCCTCTCCAAATACTGGTAGACACAATTCTATCCTCTCCAAATACTGGTAGACACAATTCTGTCCTCTCCAAATACTGGTAGACACAATTCTATCTTCTCCAAATACTGGTAGACACAATTCTATCCTCCCCAAATATTTGTAGGGATAATTCTATCCTATTAAAATATTGGTGATGATGAGTCTATCTTCCCAAAATATTAGCAGGGAACAATTCTGTCCTCCTAAAATGTTGGGGGGTACAATTTTATCCTCCCAAAATAGTTTAAAATTAGGTCCTCGAATGTAAAATGCAAACTATAAACAAAAGACTTATGCAACCAAACTGAAAGTATATACGCCTACACAGAGCGGCTGGAGCAACGCTACACCACAGATATGATGCTGCGTGGTTCGGCAGCTGCTGCGATGCTACATGGCAGCTATGAGGATGCACAGACCCACTGCTTGAAGAACCCTACACTGCAGTGACAGGCCTGCATGGACTGGACGCTCGATCTTAGCTGTAAACTCTGACTCGTCTTCAAATCTGACTGGACTCCTTCATGCTTGACTTCAAACACATCACAAGCCTGGACACACATACACAGTCATGGTAAATGTTTCAGCTCCAGAAAGAAAATAAAGCTAGTGACTAACAACCCATCTAGCATGTATAGTCAGACCATGGCGTATATCCAGGCCATTTCTAAAGCATTTTAAAATAAAAATATTAGATGTTTATTAGAGTGAAGTAGATTTTTTCTTTTCCTCTTATGTCCTCTTGCTTTGAGGTCTTCACCCAAACAAACAAGAGTAAAGAAAGTGTTTTATCCACTCCAAAAACTGGTAGAGACAATTCTATCCTCCCCAAATACTTAAAGGGGCAATTCTGTCCTCTCAAAATACTGGCAGGGACAATTATACTCTCCCAAAATATTGGTAAGGACAATTCTATTCTGCCCAAATATGTGAATTCCGTGCCGGAGCATCTTTTATGCCGTATACCAAGATGTTGTACTCATAAACATCTATGTAAGCCCGTGAGTATGTAAACGTTTCAGCAGTGCTAATGCTTAGCTATTTATAATATTCCACTGTTTAATTGATGGCATTACTTTATTACAATACGAAAAGCATATCTCAAAATAGCACCAGGTGCTCTGCGCAATTAAACACCGCCAGCTCTAATTCCTCCTCAAAGGCACCGTGTCTTTCGGCTGTAGGTATAGTTTACTGTTCTCATGAAGCAGTGTAATTTCAGAGACCGTGGAGTTATTTATGACCGTGTTTTATTAGCTGATGTGTGTCATTTTTCAGATATTATTGTTAAAGTGTACATTTGGCTATACTTCACCTGTATGTGTTTGTTTTCATAATGGTCAGCCACAAAAAGCAAAGACAAACTAGCCATCAGGGACAGTAAAGCACTTCCAATTCATTAAACCTGGCTCAATACAGACAAAACGAATCTCAGAATAAAGGAACCAATATGCCGCCCACGATATGCAAATGGAACGTATTTATGCCTGAACAGAAAAGGCAGTTCCATTATTCTCATCTACTGTTTACCAAACACACACAAAACTGTCTAAATGATATAACATAACGGACCAGAGTCAATAAAAATATCTGAGCTAATGTTTGCCGAGTCAATAAACTCTTTTCTGCTCAGTCTAAATTGGACTCTTTAGAGACAGCTTGCCCCCCAGGATCTCAGACCCGACCTCAAGATGACCCTCTGTCCTTAGTCAGATGACTGTACAGTTGTATATACAGCATCATGTGTTTGGTAAAGCCCTTATGAATTCGAATAACTGTCAGTAGTTCAGCAGCAGGACTCAACTACTACTACTGATTTGTAACTCATATGACTTATTCAGTAACAGTGACAGATTATTAAGTACCTTTTGCAAATTCAGTAATCACTATGAATTATTCAGCACCTACTATGAATAATTCAGTATCTACAATGAATTAGTCAATATATACTTTCAATTGTTCAGTAACAGCATCAGTTGTTAAACAGCTTCTGTAAATTTAATAACTTCTATACACTATATTGACGACTTATTCAGTAACTTTACAAATTATTCAGTAGCTATGAATTATTCAGCTTCTACTATAAATTGTTCAGCACCTACTGTTAAACATTCAGTGTCTATTTATTATTCAGTTTGTACTATTAGTTAAATTAATTAATTAATTAATAGTATATTAAATACTATTAATTATCCAGTATCTACTATGAATGATTCCATATCTACTATGAATGAATTAGTATCTACTTAAAACATTCAGTAACTCCTTGGAATTATTTAGTAAAAGCATCAGTTGATTATAACTTCTGTAAATTAGTAACTTCTATAAACTATACTGTAACTTATTCAGTATCTACTATGATTTTTTATTTCCATTATAAATTATTCAGTAACTACTATGAATTATTCAATAATTACTACGACTTATTCAGCATCTACTATTAATTATTCAGCATCTACTATTAATTATTTATTAAATACAATGAATAATTTAGTGTCTATGAATTATTCAGTATCTACTGTCAGTTATTTAGTACCTACTAAAATATCTTGTTACTACTTTTAATTATTCAGTAATAGTAACAGTTGATTAAAAATCTTCTGTAAATTTAATAACTTCTATAAACTATATTGATGACTTATTCAGTAATCTTGTAAATTTAGTATCTATTATTAATTATTCAATACTCACTATGAACTATTCAGCATCCACTGTGAATTATTCAGTATCTACTATCAGTTACAGTGCCTACTAAAATATTTAGTTACTACTTTTAATTATTCAGTAATAGTAACAGTTGGTTAAAAAGCTTCTGTAAATTTAGTAACTTCTATAAACTATATTGATGACTTATTCAGTAATCTTGTAAATTATTTAGTATCTATAATGAATTATTCAGCATCTATTAAAACAGTATCCACTAGTAACAGCAACAGATTATTAAATAGCTTCTATAAACTCAAAAAATACAGTGAATTATTCAGTATCTGCTATGAATTATTCAGTATTTACTATGAACTGTTTGGTATTTACCAGGAAGCCAGTGTCTGTGTTTAGGATGATGATGTTCAGCAATTTATAACATATTTAGGTTATTAATAGCTGTCTTTGACACGAACAGCTTCTCTCAGAACAGCACTCAAATGGAGCACCACAAAAGCTTGAGTGCAAAGCCAGCAGCTCTGATTTATAGCTTCATTAAAACATGCTAAACCCTTCGCAATTTAGTCCAACTTCAGTTTCAGTCCTTTAGTCCACCTGCTCCGCACAGGCTGGTGTTTATCTGCTCCAACACACCTGATTCACTTCGACACGGATTAACCAAAACTGTTTTTGCAGTAAAACACAATTCCGGGATCTAGATTTAGACTCCGATTCCAGGAGTCAGCTCTTAAACTGGACAAAATGGGAAAAACAACAGGATATCATGATACGCTACATCCATTAATAAGCTACATCCATTTAAACATTACCAATAAGAATTCATCATTATGATTCCAACCTCTTTCCTCACAACAGCCACCACTATACAAACATAGTTATAAGACCAAGCACTGGCCTGTGTGACTGATATTCATAGCTGTATGCAAAAGTCAAATTATACTTACATAAGTGAAAACAAGTGACCACTTTCTCTACAAAAATATGGCTCACTTCACTTTTTCATTTATTTATTTATTTATTTGTTGATTTGTTGATAATTTGTGTGGGGGGGCAAAACAGATTTTTTTTACATATGTTAATTTCAGCAAATACATTTGCAGCAAATAATGGTACAGCAAAATGTGCAGAGGCGTCTAGTTCTCTGTAGAGGTTGTGTTTTGCTGTTTTGGCTTAGACGTATTTGGGCACAAATGTTCACATACAACTATATACCTTCACTTCAATTTCATAAAGCAAGAGCATCTGGCCATGACAGATTATCGTTCAGCCAATGTTTTGTTATGGTCTTTATTGTTTACTGGTAAAGATGTAATATTAATGTCCTGTATGGTGGATTTTTGAATTTTGGTACCTGAAATTTGAAAGTAAAAAAAAAACAACACAAAACAAAAAAACATTGCTGATGTCAGAACAAAATGATATCTTTCCAGCATAAGGAAAAAAAACTACTTTATTTTGAAATATGAACATGAGTTTTTCCGAGTAATTTAGGGCCATTTACTTACCAGCCATTTTTTAAAAACTATATCAAAAATGAAAATACGACAAGAATTGAAGATACAAAGTTTTCGTTCTGACACCAGCAATATTTATTATCAGCAGGGTAAGAAGACACGAAGCAGGCACTGAACTCTTCCTGTGTTTACTGTATGTACAGCTGGAATGGAATAAGCATCTGGACTCCTGGAACTACCTGACCTGCTGCAGGAATATCTCAGTGGTGGGATGAATCAGGTGGGAGAATAAACCGGGTGGTGAAATAAGCTGGATAGTGGAAAAAAACTGGGGGTGGAATAAACCAAATGGTAGACTAAACCAGGAGGTGGAATAAACTGAATGCAAAGCCCTCCTGCTTTTCTCCACCTTAACAAAAGAAACACTCTACAATGATAAAGCTCTCCTGGGGAGATCATGCATATTCCCCCATAATCCTGGCACCATGCTAACATTTGTGTGGCTTCATCTCGCCATCAGCCGTGAGCTGCTATGAGGTGCGGAATGACATTTTGTTTCCCTCATGAAAACATGTAAACACAGATTCATTCAGAACTGGTCGAAAAGAAGAGCAGTGTATTTATGGTGGTCACAAGCAGGAATTCAGGTGGCTCGTCGGACGAAACCCATAAAATGCCATAAGATGGCATGACGCTTTGCCAGGCTTCAATTAACCTAGAATCTTAAAGTGCATCAGGTTGATATCGGTATGATGTGGCTGTTTCATTATGGCGTATGTCTCTGGCTCTTTGGAAAGTAAGCTAACGTAACTAGGGTGGCCACGCGTCTGGTTAAACCGGACAGTCCGTTTTTTCAACTCCCAGTCCTTGCATACTACATGCTGTATTAATGAAAACATTTCTATTAGTGCGGCGCCATTTTCTACATTCAGTTCGGCCCGAGTGTTCTGAAGTCGGCGCTGACGCTGCCAAATGCAGCCGTAGAGTTGGGTAAGGAGTGGATCAGGCTGCTCTCTGAAAGCCATTTATAACATTGTGGATGCAACCAAAACTGTGCTGCCCTCCAGGGACGTGTTCCCACAGCAGCATATTGAGCACATAGAGCTCAGCAAAAAGGGTCACTGTTTATTTTGATAGAGGTGGGCGGAGGCGCGGTCAGGCTTCACGACACCCCTTGGTTCTGCCCCTGCAATGAAAGCACCATCTAATACACTGGGTCCAGATTACCGGACATTAAGTAAGAGGGACTAAGGGAGGTACTTTCTGAAGAGGGACCTTCCAGAAGGACATCAGCACAAAAGCAGCACTGAAATAAACACAGGACCCGCATCTGTTTGGTGGCGGTGAGCATCTATCACTGCAGCTGCCGTATATGCCTCTGTATAGCACTGCTGTCCAAAGAAAAGCCTTCATCTCCATTATTACTATTTTTTTACTTGTATGCATCATTTGATCACATGAGCTGCTGTTTACACCGGGTAATCATTTCATGATGAATGGACAAACAGAAACAAAACTGCTAAACAAAGCTGCTAAAGACGTCTGGTTCCATTGACTTACATTGGAATTAAATGTTAAATGTTTTTGGCCTCTCCTGTAAAGCTGTCATGTTGGAGATACTTTGGACAGCAACGATACGGCATAAATGTACAACCAATACAGCGATCAATCAAACCGGTTCCGTGAAATCAAAGTGAGTGTGGCGACAAGCCGCCTTCCATAGAGTTAGAATACCTGGGGAACAAAAACGTCCAGTGTGCTCGTGAACTGGTCTCAAAAACTCATATTACTGCTCGTTATGTGGACTGATGACGATATTAAACCACAAGTCCAACCGCCTTAACCGCCTGCTACAGAGCGATCAACACTCATAGCGGGAAGCATGGAAAACTCTAAATATCCTGATTCATCGATCAACCCAAACTGGCTGGTAATCCCACACATTCCAGTCCTTCTCAATGAACACCTTCGCTCAGGTTGGATATAGGTTCTGTCTATTGCGCACACACACACACACACACACACACACACACACATATATACATACATACACACACACACACACACACACACACATATACATACATACACACACACACACACACACACACATACATATACATACATATATATATATATATAAGGCAGCCAACGATATCTGTATATCGACAATATATGGGCAAGATATTATATTATACTATATTATTAATTATATTATACTATTATACACTATATACTGTACTACACTATTCTACACTATACTATATTATACTATATTATATACACTATACTACACTATACTATATTACATTATACTATAATCTAGTATATTATACTATACTATACTGTACTATACAATATTTAAATGCAAGCATTCTCTGTAGCCGTAGGGCTCATTTCCATTCACAACATTTATATATAACATTTATTCAATACAGGTTCTTGGCAACATTGAAGATACATACATTTATATATTTTGGTATGTATATGTACATACAAATGACCAAATTGAAAACTGAAACATGCAGAGCACCATTTGTAAATGTGTTCTCTGTGTTCTACATATAACTTACTTTCTTCCATTTAGAGCATCAACAAAACGCAAAACATGTCACTTATACAAAGGCCACATTGTTGAAGTCAAGCAAATGAAGATGTTTTCAAATTCAGGCCTAACTGCGATCCTGTCTGCGTCAGCAAGTGGGTCCGATTTTCTCTGGTTTCACATCTATTGAAGCTGGTGTTCAGAAGACTCTCTGAACTGGATCTGATCTGCTCATCAGAGGAGTCCAGCTCCACTACACGTTCCCACTGAAGCGAAAGGAAGACGTACCAGAAACCGACTACTCATGAATTCTGAACATTCACTTCCACATTCCACAGATTCCACACTCAAACTGTGCTGCTGATATCATTTATAATTAAATGACGAATTAAATTACAGCAGTGTGTAAAGCAACGGCACTGACACGCGTGTGCTCAGGCTTTCAGTCCCCGCGCTGTAGGAGCTGAACCTCGAATCTCCATTTCACCCTCTTTATAAACAGCAGCTGCTCAGTGTATAACAGACATGTGCTCCAAAATCAGGTCCTGTTCCTCCGACTTACAGTAGCAGCAGAGAAGGTCTGTGTATCCTCCTGTACACAGCAGTTCTCCATGAGCTCTATACAGAACCTCATACACTCAAAGAACCATTTGAATGCGTAAGGGGTTCTTGCATGGTGAAGCTGTACATGTTATTTTAAAGATCCCTTTTAGAACCCCAAAAGGGTTCTACTATTGTTATAAGTCAAAGAACCCATTTTCAGTACTGTATAGAGCTGGGTTTCTGCTGAAGGTTTTTGGTTTCGGGTTATATATCACAGTGTGAACAGAGTATATGTATTTGCCTGTATGTATATATGGTTGTAGATATAGTCGGTTTTCACTTTTATGCATCATTTGAACACCGCGGCTGTGTTTATATATTTGTATATTTTTTGTGTGTGGATATAAACACACACACACACACACACACACACATTATATATATATATATATATAA
>JAVGWN010001868.1:0-11799 GCA_034552555.1 Semaprochilodus insignis | reverse complement strand
GGGGAGAAGAAAGTAGGTGTTCAGGGAGTGCAGGGGGGTAAAAAAGGAGAGAGATAAGAGAGGGAGTGTGCTTAAACGAGGAGAAAGAGCCAGAGAAAAGAACAGATGAGAAGATAAAGTGGTTTGAAGAAAGGTAAGAAGGAGAGACAGCAGAGAGAGAGAGAGAGAGAGAGAGAGAGAGAGGACGTAAGCAGTGCACTGAGAAAAGATCAAAACAACATTATCAGTTCTAAACAATTCATTGCCCTGAAGGCAGAAGCCGTAGCAGGATGGTGGTACTTTTATCAGAGGTGCGAGGGATGTAGACGTAGCTGTGGAAGCCGCTGTAGAGGCGCAGGCCGCTCTCGGTCAGAGCGTAGTCCCTCAGAGGCCCGTTCAGGAAGAACGACTGACTCCAGTCCACATACACTGTGGTCAAGTTGCTGTGCACCACAAAGGGCTGCTTATACTGTGGAGCTGCAACACAAAGCACAGAAAGAGAATAACCAGGACATACATTATGTGTTCTGATCCTTAATACGGAACACAGACCGACACTGTATATGTATATAAGTTCACCAGACAACAATGAGTCCCCTGTGACTGAACCGTACCTAATAGCTTGTCATACCTCCACAAGCACCAACAACAGCTATGACTGGATTTGGCATGTACTGGACAAGTTTCTGGATGTAGGCCACATCAATGTTCAGACACTCGTACATCAAAGAATTGTGCATTTGGGCCAGATTTGGTGGATGCCTTCCCTGGCACAATTCTGAGGAAATTTCCTGTAGACTGGGATTTTAGCCACTGTTGGCAGACCTGTATGACCGTACGCTTCCATACACCTGCAGATTCAGCTGCTTCCTTCACACTATGGTCTTTGGCACGCTCAAATGCAGTCACTCCTTTTGGCCAATCATTAACATCTGCTTTGGAGCCATTTACCACACATGGAATGAGACATTCACTGCACTGTAGCACCTCTTCCCAATCTATGGATCCGTCACTCACACCCCGCAGGTATTTATAGCCCCATCATCCTCATGCAGCACCATCTGCAGGAGCCTGTAGTTACTACCACCTTAAACACGCAAGGGGAGTCATTTTTGGTCCGGTGAGCTTACATTCCTGTTGAACCGCATAGCTTATGCAGTGTATTCATTTAATGGCTTCTAAGTCAAAGTGCATTAGTACTTCTCCTGTTATTACAAATCACAGAAGCTGTCAACATGTGATGGGCTGGACATAGCTGTCTCGTGGCCCAACAGTTTGAGACCCCTGCTCCAGAGGATAAGAGTGAGGGAGACATGGAAACATATAGATAGAACATTGATGCCTGGTCTTACGTTCTTTCAGGGTAGTAATGGAGACCCAGTCTGATGCTGTGCTGCCCATGTTGTTATAGGACACCACACACACCTCGTAGCTGCCATAAGGCAGCAGGCCAGTGATGTTGAGGCTCTGCCCCTTCCCAAAGAACCTCGTCTCCACCTGCCCCACAGAACAAGCCGCCGGGATGGGTTGCAGGGGCTGGGGACATGCGCTCCGCACCAGGAGCTCACAGCTACAACCAGAGAAAGAACATTCAGAATGATGAAAGTGAATAGACATGACCAGTTGAAGGTATAAATGTCAGACCTCACTACGACTGGACTTCACTGAAAGTCACTGGGAAATGATGTAGTACATCCTGAAATCTTAATTTACATCACAGTTTGAATTGATCTGGTTATTTTGCTATAGTTTTTTAATTCACTCATCATTAAAACAATAGCTGCATCCAGAAGGAAGTGTGGGATTGCAGTGCTATTNGTTCCTGCAGATGTTGCGGTAGGGGTGGAGGTGGAGTGACACCAGGCCTTCTGGACGTGTAACGAGTGACAACAAATCGTTCATCTTGGTGTTGATCACAGTGCCTACACACACAGATTCGTTGGTCGTCTCCACCAAGACAAAAGCGGGACTCGTCACTGAAGATGACCCGCTGTCACTCCACTGCAGTCTTTGGTGACATTGACATGGTGTTAATAAGGACAGTCGTTGTTACGGTCTGTGTGCGTTTAGTCCTGCGTGGTGCAGCCGTCTGCCAATGGTGCTAGCACTAACAGTATGACTCATGGAGGGCATCACTGCTCGCTGAATGTCCACAATCATGGCTGTTGGGTCACTGTTTGGTGCATATCAAACAATTTGTCAGTTCTCCCTCTATGTGGTTCATCTAGGTCTCCCAGATCCTTCATGTCGCTGGTGGATGCCTTCTTCTATCCCCTGCGTGCTATGGTAGTATCCGCACGACCGGTATGGTGCACAATACGTTGATAAGACCATCGCACTTCCCAGAGCCCTATGATGCAACCCCTCCCCAACGCTTCCAACTGCTGGAATTGCTTTTGTACTCTTCTCTGAGGCATACTTGGCTTGCAAAGGATGCTACTAACACAACAGCACGAGTCAGAAGGGAAAGCATGCGCAACAGGACAGCCTTATATAGTCAGTCAGG
Organism: Semaprochilodus insignis; assembly: GCA_034552555.1. Taxonomy (NCBI): domain Eukaryota; kingdom Metazoa; phylum Chordata; class Actinopteri; order Characiformes; family Prochilodontidae; genus Semaprochilodus; species Semaprochilodus insignis. The sequence goes on along the minus strand of JAVGWN010001868.1, from coordinate 9,314 downwards.
TACAGAGATAAGGCCCGTCCTTGCTTACGTTACATGCGCGGCTGAGCGTTAAACTTGAATCATTAGCATGTCTCACAATGTCAAACCTACCCACCAAGTTTCATTCCTGTCGGCTGATTCCTTCTGGGTGCAGCTATCTTTTAGATGAAAAGTATATGTAACTTTGCAACAAAATGGCCGTAAAACAATGTGCTAGACAATTTATGATATACCTTTCAGTAAGCTAATCTTTAGATTCCATTCACCACCACAGTAAACATTTTCAGTAAGCTTCTCTAGAATGGTAACCACCATAAATGACTCAAACACTGAATTATGCAGAAATTCCCTTTTAATAACAGAGAGATGTTGTTAGTTGATGTATTTTGTTAGTTGGGACAGACAGGACATCAAACGCATCCTCAGTACCTCTCAATGATGCCATTGGGTTGCAGGGGCTCGTCCCACTCCACCAAAGCCCAACGGGAGGTGAGGGTGACGGGACGGGGTGGGGGCTGCTGGGCTGGGGCTGAGGCCTGAGTACGCAGCTCGCTCAGAGGACCTCGGCTACAGCATAGGAAACAGGTGCAGGCTTCCACTCCGACGGAGTACACAGTGAAGGGCATGAGGCCGTGTAGAGTCTGCTGGCGGGACGTCCCCTCTGAAAGCTACACACAGACACAGAGTAAGGCAGAATGTGATGTTATGTTACTCCATCTCCCACTTTCTGTAGTACCTGAACATTAAGTCTTTGTAGTCATTACATTTTATACTGTACTAAACATCGACCGGCCACTTTCTCAGTACCACTGACCATATAGTTCTACAGTTCCAGACTGTAGTCCATCTGTTTCTCTGTAGACTTTATTACCCTGTTCTTCAAAGGGCAGGACCCCCACAGGACCACCATAGAGCAGGTATTATGTGGGTGGTGGATCATTCTCAGCACTGCAGTGAGACTGACATGGTGGTGGTGTGTTAGTGTGTGTTGTGCTGGTGTGAGTGGATCAGTCACAGCAGTGCTGCTGGACACCTCAGTGTCACTGCTGGACTGAGAATTGTCCACCAACCAAAACTATCCAGCCAACAGTGTCCTGTGGGCATAAATCTGACACAGTCCAAAGGTATCCACAAAGCAGATTGCCCTGTTCATGATTGTGGGAAAAAAGACTAACTGCATGATGAATTAGTATTATAAATTAGATATCTGTGAGGTACATCTTCGCCTCTGGGCCTGTGTAACTGGTGAGTAAAACAGCCATGCTCTTAGATCATGTGAGAGTACATAATAACATAACAGTGGCAACAGTGAGAAAGACAAATAAGCCATTCAGATCAATACTCATTACTGATTAAACACACATGACAGAAAATGTCATTTCCCTCTTTATTATACACTCATCATCAAAAAAATAGCTGCACCCAGAGGGAATCAACCGACAGCAATGAAACTTGGTGGGCAGGTTTATTATCATGAGACATGCAGATGATTCAACTTTCACACTCGGACGTAAGCAAGGACAGGCATTATCTCTGTACCTGACTGACTATATAAGGCCGTCCTGTTGCGCGTGCTTTCCATTCTCACTCATGCTGTTGTGTTGGTAGCATCCTTTGCTAGTGAAGTATACCTCAGAGAAGAGTTCTGAAGCTATTCAAGCAGTTTGAGGAACTGGTGAGGGGTTGCATCGTAGGGCTCTGGGAAGCAGGATGGTCTTATCGATGTATTTTGGGTCATACCGGTCATCCGCATACTACCATAGCACGCTGTTGGAGGCAGTGGATAGAAGGAGGCACTCCCCAATGACATGAAACGTTTTGGGAGACCTACACAAACCATGGCGAGGGATAACCGATGAATTGTCTGATATACACAGAGTGACCCAACACCCATGACTGCATACATACAGTGAGCAGTGATGCCCTCCATGAGTCATTCTGTTAGTGTCAGCACCATTGGCAGATGGCTGCACCACGCAGGACTACATGCACACAGACCATTACGATGACTGCCCTTAACACCACGTCAATGTCGCCAAAGACTGCAATGGTGTCGTGCCAGACTGTCATGGAGTGACTCAGAATGACAGCAGGTCATCTTCAGTGACGAGTCCTGCTTTTGTCTTGGTGGAGACAATCAACGAATCCATGTGTAGAGGCGCCGTGGTCAGCGCCAACATGAACGGTTTGTTGTGACGCGTCACACGTCCAGAAGGCCTGGTGTCACTCCACCTCCACCCCTACTGCACAATCTGCAGGAACTGTGTGAGAATATTCAAGCTGCATGGGATGGATTATCACAGGACACCATTAGGAACCTCTATGACGAGACGTGACGAGACCTCCATGACAAGACGTCTGGCATGTTGCGTTAGCTGAGAGACACTACTTCTGTATGTGTAGCTCAATAAATATTGCCCATATCAATCTAAGTTTATCATCATTTATTGTTCCTGGGAACCTTTATCTCCCTTCCCAATAGCACTGCAATCCCACACTTCCTTCTGGGTGCAACTGTTCTTTTGATCATGAGTGTACATACACCTTCACATAAACCAGAATGCCTAAAAGAGTGCTTAAACCACTCAGTAAGCCGTACCTTCCTGATGTGAAACAAAACCGCAAAATTACAACACCAGACTATTACGCACTTACACTCTCAAAGAGCACATTTCAGATACTGAAAGCATGCTATAACAGAGGGCTGTGATACTGCAGGGTGTAGCGTGTGTACCAGGAGGTGCGTGTCCTTTTTCTGGGCGAACACCCTGTAGAGGCTGACGATCCCGTTGGGCTTGGATGGGGGGCTGATGTCCACAACTGCAGAGGTAGCATGGACACGCAGGAACTTTGGGGGGCTCACACCTTCAGGAGGAGCCGGCCCGGTCCGGCCCAGAGCCCATGGGCTGGCTGCACGACCTGCTGAGTTCACAGCCCACACCTGAAATCACAGTGACATTCATATTGGTCCAATTTATATTGTGGCTGATAACTGAGTAATTACACATTAACAACACATGCAACAACAATGTAAGTATGATGTACTCACTGTTACAAATGGATTATAGTAAAACACATTATGGAAATACAGTTTTTCAGTTTTGACTCGTGTACATAGACACAGCGATAACAGTGATACATATGAACTGCTGTTTTTCTGACTGGAACAGGTGTGTAATTACTTACATTATGCGAGTGCTGACATTCGTCCTATTAAGCTAGCTGCAGTACGTGTGCTGTTATATGGTAACCAAAATTTCTGCCTTAGTAGGTGCTGATTGAGGCATGTGATTTGATCAGGTTACCATGTTACAACATAAATGTGCCTTTTTAGGTTAAATATTTATTTATATTTATTTATGTATTTAACATAAGAGATAATAAAAAAACTCAGACAAGTATATTCTACTAGGATTCTATAGGTAACAACCTTATTACATATACACATCATGGTTGTTCTGAGTGTGGGTGGAGCTAAGTCTTCATTAAATGTAGTTTGACAAAAAGGCTCAAATTAATATATTTCTGTTGATTCTGTTGATTCTGGTGTCACTCTTGACACATATTTCTCTGACATATTTCTGAGAGAAACACAACATCACTGAGGGTCTCTGAGCTATTATAATGTTTTTACTTTATTATATGTGGGGGGTATTACTGGATATTACTGGTTAATAATGCACATTGGTGCATGGTGGTGTAATCAAACCATCAGAAGACGTTTCACAGGATGGCATAATTAATAGGTTGGATTAACTACACAGACTAAAGACAACCCCATTTGCAGGCTTTACAGCAGAAACATGACATTTAAAAAACAGCCAATGCTAAATATCCTAGTTGCATATAGTGCTGTCAACTGCATTCAGGATGGTTTAATCTCTGCTGTATCCCTTTATCAAATTGGCTCTGCTGCTATTGGTTAAGAGTTGAGCATCTCTATGTAGGAATAAACAGAACAGATTGTGGTCTCAGAAAGCATCAGTCAAACATTTTTATGCAGTCAGCTCCATAAATATTTTGGTTGTTGAAAAAGTTATTGTTATTTTCATTTATTGGTGATTTTCTGATTTTCATTTTTAATTTGAGAGGTATTTGGATCCAAATCAGCAGGAATCACAACTGTTTTCAAGATGCAAACCACTGCTAATCACCGAAAAAGGAAGGTGAGATTAGAGTTTGACCTTCAAAATCCCTAAAAGAAAGCCTGTACAGTCCTAGAACAACATTTTACATTGTTCCAGAATGATGGTGAAGAAAAGAGCACAGAGAAGAGAAGGAACCTCTCATGATCGAAAGAATACCACCCTATCTGTGAAGCATGGTGGAGGTAGTGTTACAGTGTGGTTAAGTATGGCTCCCAATACAGTCAGTTCCTTAGGATGATGTGATTGCTGACAAAAGCAGCAGGATTCTAAACCTTCTTAAGCTTATACAGCGATATTACCTGCTCCGATACAGCAAAATGCTTCAAAGCTGCTTGGACAGTGTTTTACATTGCAGACAGACCCGAAACACAGTGCAAAAGCAAACCAAGTGTAATGTCCTACAATGGCCGAGTCAATTACCTGATCTCAAATCAGGCATGTACTTCACTTACTGGCAAAACTGCAGGTACACAGTCAGGTCACATTACTATGACCACCAGCTAATATCTAGAGTAACCGCCAGGTGCAGCGCTGACAGCAGCTAGACAGGCTGGGAGTAACTCAGTAAGGTCCTGGTAGGTTGTCACAAGTATCTGGAGTAATGCTGACTGCAGTACATCCCACAGCTGCTGGAGGGGGTGTGGGGGAGGATCCATAGGGGGAACACGACGATCAAGGTGGTTGTACAGATGCTCAGTTGGGTTGGGAAATTAGGGGGCCATGGTAGTACTTGGAAATCTTGGTCATGCTCTTCCCACCAATGTGGGGCATTTCTAGTCGTCTGACATGTTGCATTGTCTTGTTGGTAGTTCCCATCAGCTGCAGGGAAGTGGTCATAATAATGTGACTCGACTGTATAAATGCCTCAAGCATTTTCATTAAAATCCTTACCCTCTATTATATGTTACACGTTTTGAGTCTACAGGTGCTCTTTTTTTAAATCAATTACAAGAAAACAAGTGAAATTATTGTTTGTGTTCATTGGCCATACGCCACAGATGCAGCAGATGGAGCTCATACACATTACTCAATGGACCAACGGTACCATTGCAGACTAATCCAAGTTGAACTTCTGTAAAGAGACGCGGGCAGCACTAAAGGCGAGTGGATCGAGTTGTCACCTACATGCCAAACGTCCCGGCTGACATTGGCACCAGCTCAGCGAGACAGTTCAGAGACAGCGCAGTTACTCCTCCTTTCAAAGAGGAGTCACCTTCATCTGCCGGGCCCCTGGCTTTGGCGCCTTCCTCGAGGGGGAAAGCAGCTGCCCACTCCTTCCAGCAACCTGAGGCTCCGTCTAAGCCCCGGTGTCAATAACAGCCCAAAACCGCCAGTGTCCATTACAGAGGCACTTGTGAGGAAATCTACATGGAAATTACATTTCACCTTCATCAAGGAGCGCGCGAACACACGGCTAGGTGAGGTAATCTTATTTAGCCGACGAGCTGTTGGTATAATTAGAGAGTAGGAACAGCAAAAGGTCAGCCGGGGTCGCCATTTGCATGGGTAAGTAATTTGTAGATTGTCAGTTGGAATGGAGGTGGCAGATGGATGTTCCGGTGGATAGGGTTAAATTAGCCTCAATAATAGGCAATTAGACCGTGATCAATCAGAATGATAGATCTAAGTGGCAATACGTGGGGACTGCACACCACACAGCCTGATTGCGTATTCCCGTCCGGACGTGTTCAGCTGCCGGAGAGTGACGACCAGACGGCCTGACCTGTCTGAAGAGTATGGAAGTGTGTTGTGGCGATGGAGGGTGGAGAGGGTCAGAGAAAGGTCATCTTGTCACCCTAAAACAGCGAAAAGGTCAACATGGCAGGAGGCAGCTAGAGAGTGACACTGCAGCGAACGTGTTGTCATTCTTTCACTCAGATGTGTCGGATATCGTAAGGCTTCACAACACGTCCGCAAGCGAAAGGAAAAGAGACCTCATTTCCAAACGTTGGGACGGTATATGAAATGCTAATAAGAACAGAAAGCATTAGTAAATTGGCCCTGTATTAGCTTGTGGTAGTCACTGTTATTACTCAGCCTTATTAGTTTTAAAAGCAGGATTTTTGGCCATTCTTTAATACAAATCCTCTGGACTGCACCTGCATGGAGCCTTTGCTGTATTTTGCGCTTCTTAATGCACCACACGTTTTCAATGCTAGACAGGTCTGGACTGCAAGCAGGCAATCACCTGCACTGTCTGGTTTTGTAGCCATGCAGAATGTTTCTTTTCTTGTTGAAATAAGCCTGGATGCCACTGAAATAGAAATTCAGAAGGCAGCATAAACAAGTAAACAAGTAACAAAGAAAAATAGTATCTCCAAAACAGCAGCTTTACAGGAGAGGGCAGAAACCTAACGTCATTTGAATGTTAATCAATGGAACCAGACTTTTTTCCAAGTTAAGCTGTCCGGTGATGTTGTGTTAGCAGACGTTTGAATAGATGTAGCAGTGGCTTCAGGTGTACCCAAGCATAAGTGCATCTCAACATGTACAATGATCCTAGTCCTTAACTCCCAGTTCCAACTTTTTTGGAATGTGTTGCAGGAATCAAGTAGTGAATGAGCAAATAAGCTCACTGGACCAAAAAGGAGTCACCTTGTGTGTTAAAGGTGGTAGTAACTTCAGGCTCCTGCAGATGGTGCTGCATGAGGATGATGGGGCTATAAACACCTGCGGGGTGTGAGTGACAGGATCCATAGATTGAGAAGAGGTGGTACAGTGCAGTGAATGTCTCGTTCCATGTGTGGAAAATGGCTCCAAAGCAGATGTTAATGATTGGCCTAAAGGAGCAACTGCATTTGGGCGTGCCAAAGACCATAATGTGAAGGAAGTAGGGTTAGGTGTATAGAAGCATACGGTCATACAGGTCTACCAGCAGTGGCTAAAATCCCAGTCTATAGGGAATTCTCCTCGGAATTGTGCCAGGGAAGGCATCCACCAAATCTGGCCCAACTGACCAATTCTTTGATGTAAGAGTGTCTGAACATTGATGTGGCCTACATCCAGAAACTTGTCCAGCACATGCCAAATCTAATCACAGCTGTTATTTGGTGCTCACGGAGGTCATACATGTTATTAGGTACGTTTCAGTTGCAGGAGACAAATGTTTTGTCCAGTGAAGGTCAAACAGTGAATATCTTGTCTTTAGTACACTTTTACATACGCTCTAAACTTTCTTTGGAACTGAGGTTTGACAATCTAAACGTATTCACATCAGTGGCACTATTTAAGCTGGACTACGGGAAATTCTGCAAAGTGTCAGACTTGACTGCGGAGAGAGACCAGGACATCCCCGTGTCCTTGTATGCGGAACAGACCTTTTTATTGCTGCGCCACCACTTGCATACTGAGCTGTTATTACGGTAATTAGGGGAAAATAAAAATATGTCATGTGTGAGCCCTAATGGATCTGAGTTTAGGCAGCGAGGGAAGAGTCTGCCCAGCGACAGGTTCTGAGAGAGTTCCACCACGCCCCGCTCATCAACACCGGGCCAAAAGCGAGCACTTCCAATAGGAGTGCTAATTAAGGTTCAGCATAAAAGTGTCAATAAAATATGTGGCTGCTGCTCGGGGAGCAGGTTTGGTGTTGCTAGGGAAGCTGGACCAGAGAGAAGCTCCAGCGAAGTGAAACAAGGCAAGAGGGACTGTGTGATGACATTTGGATGAAGACATCCATCACAGTAATAACTGTGACTCTAAGAGATCTCCTTAAACATGAAAAATGCACAGCGGTTGAACGGATTAAGTCAGTTTCCTAATCCACTGGAATTACAGTCAGGCTGGTGCGTAAGAACCCAGGTTAAAACACAGGGACCCTCCCCACACAAACCCACACATCCAGTACAGTTAGCATTCTCTCCAGGGAGAGCAAATAGGCATTAAAAGGTCTTTCCGATGCTTGTACGTTGGCGAGGCTGCGGCGGCTAATTCGATGACTTCGATCGTAATCAGCGGTGCACTGCCAGGTCCGAGATTAATGGCCCTGTCACCTGTTCGTCGTCGCTCGGCCCCGCCCGCCGGCTGTCATAAATTACCACTCATAAATAAGACAGAACAATCAGGCAGAGTCTATCAATTTAGCCCGCGACCGGCCCACACTTCTCACGTCTGACAATCAAATGCTAATGTTATTTTGCTCTAAAGGCTAGCCTGTCAATTAACAAAGGTCTTGTAAGGGACAGCAGCGCTATGAATATGGGAGTCAAATTAAACATCTGTCATGCCAACCGAAGGCAGGTAGCGCGGCTGAAACTCAGTTGGGGGCTCATCGGTTATCGCTCCTACAGTGTCATACACGGTCTAATATGGGAAGGATGTTGAGACACTACAAAAAAAAACTGTGGATTTCTTAACAGTGGTGGTGACGGGAACCAGGATGCCAATGCAAATATACACTGGCAAAAATGGTTTTGTTGGTCCAACCTAAAATTTAATTTCATTCTAATTTCATTTGTTATAAGCAAATAAACTAGATGCATTCAACCTAAAAGAGGGCTTTGAACAAAGGCTTCTTTCAATCAAAGTCATTTTTTTAATTGAACAAAAATTAAGTAGTATATTTAGGTTGCACTTTTTATATTGAACTCCATGCTGTTACAAGCAAATAAACTAGGCGTATTCAATCTAAAAACAATGTTGAATTAACTATTCTTTCAATCTAACAAATTTTTGGAGTTAAGCAAAATTTGTTCAATTGCTTGCAACATGAAGCAGTATTTTTAGGGTGCACTTTTTACACTTCATGCAGCAAATAAACTAGTTTTTTTTTTAACCTAAAAATGTACTTTAAATTAACAATTCTTTCAATTAANAAACAATGAAAGTAATTTTTTGAGTTGAACAAAACTTGTTCAATGGCTTCTACTTTAACTTGAAGTAATACATATAGGTTGTACTTTTTACAGTGAACTTCAAGCTGTTACAACCAAATAAAAGTTTATTCTACCTAAAAAAGCACTTTAAATTTTTTAAATTATTCTTTCAATCTAAGTGATTTTATGAGTGATTTTACAGTGAACTTCATGCTGTAACAAGCATAAACTACTTTTATCCAAACTCAAAAAAGTACTTTGAATGACCGATTCTTTCAATCAAAGATTTTTTTTGACTTAAGGAAAACATATTCAATGGTTTGTAACAAACTAAAGTAATTTTTTAAGGTTGCACTTACACTACACTTACACAAGT